>CAWUFW010010412.1:227500-285000 GCA_963921515.1 Calotriton arnoldi | reverse complement strand
TTCAAAGGTTTTTAAATGCTAATTTGTAACTATAACGTGTCTGAAACCTATGGTTTTTTCAGTGAATTTCAAAGGTTTTTAAATGCTAATTTCTAACTATAACGTGCCTGAAACCTACGGTTTTTTCAGTGAATTTCAAAGGTTTTGTAAATGACAATTTTTAAATGTATTAATTGTTATATTAATTTTTTTCATACTGATTTACTACATTTTTAGAAACTATTTTTTTACATATTTTATTTGTCAAATTACATTGTAATTACATTATACATTACATTACAAAAAATACTTTCTCAGAATGAATTACTTTAGTTTAAATACTTTGCAGATAGGCAATAGACTTTTAAGTACAGTAGTTACAGTTGTTGCAATGGGCAACACATTTTCAAACACAATGCAACATTCAGCTCAATGTGAATTTCTAGTTAAATGCAATTAGTTACTTTATGGATTACTTTTGTAACCACAGGACTGGATCCTAGATTCAGTCCTGGTACATCTCCTGTAAACAGTTGAGTAAAAGCGTTTTGGTTACAGTCGTGATTTTTAAGGAATATTATTGTATTTTAAAAGTTGACACTTTGAAACTTTTTCTCATAGAATCACCAATGTTATCCTATGGAAGGAAATTCACTTAGCAGGTAAAAACTGTTATCGTTACTTTTTCTTACTCAGTGTTGGATCCTGGATCCAGCACTGGTGCATCTCCTGTAAACAGTTGAAAGAATGCGTTTAAGTCATATAGGCGATTTTTAAGGAATATTTGTAGTTTGTGAAAATCAACACTTTGAAACTTTTTGGCTGAAAACCAGTCAATGTTAGCCTATGAAGGAAATTCAAGTTACCGGTAAGTACGGTTAAAATTACTTTTGAGGATCAGTACTGGGCTGAAACATGCAGCACTGAGGTCTCTCCTGATAACAGGTGAGTAAATCGGAATTCGTATTTCGGCTGATTTTAGAGGAATATTTTAAAGTTCCAAAACTCCACACTTAGAAGAATTTCCAAGTGAAACCAGTCAATGTTAGCCTATGGAAGGAAATTCAAGTTACTGGTAAGTACGGTTAAAATTACTTTTCAGGACCAGTACTGGGCTGAAAGATGCAGCACTGAGGTCTCTCCTGATAACAGGTGAGTAAATCAGAATTCGGATTTCGGCTGATTTTAGAGGAATATTTGTATGTTTCAAAATCAACACTTAGAAGAATTTCCAAGTGAAACCAGTCAATGTTAGCCTATGAAGGAAATTCAAGTTACCGGTAAGTACGGTTAAAATTACTTTTCAGGATCAGTACTGGGCTGAAAGATGCAGCACTGAGGTCTCTCCTGATAACAGGTGAGTAAATCGGAATTCGTATTTCGGCTGATTTTAGAGGAATATTTTAAAGTTCCAAAACTCCACACTTAGAAGAATTTCCAAGTGAAACCAGTCAATGTTAGCCTATGAAGGAAATTCAAGTTACCGGTAAGTACGGTTAAAATTACTTTTCAGGACCAGTACTGGGCTGAAAGATGCAGCACTGAGGTCTCTCCTGATAACAGGTGAGTAAATCAGAATTCGGATTTCGGCTGATTTTAGAGGAATATTTGTATGTTTCAAAAATCAACACTTAGAAGAATTTCCAAGTGAAACCAGTCAATGTTAGCCTATGAAGGAAATTCAAGTTACCGGTAAGTACGGTTAAAATTACTTTTCAGGATCAGTACTGGGCTGAAAGATGCAGCACTGAGGTCTCTCCTGATAACAGGTGAGTAAATCGGAATTCGTAGTTCGGCAGATTTTAGAGGAATATTTTAAAGTTCCAAAACTCCACACTTAGAAGAATTTCCAAGTGAAACCAGTCAATGTTAGCCTATGAAGGAAATTCAAGTTACCGGTAAGTACGGTTAAAATTACTTTTCAGGATCAGTACTGGGCTGAAAGATGCAGCACTGAGGTCTCTCCTGATAACAGGTGAGTAAATCGGAATTCGTATTTCGGCTGATTTTAGAGGAATATTTTAAAGTTCCAAAACTCCACACTTAGAAGAATTTCCAAGTGAAACCAGTCAATGTTAGCCTATGAAGGAAATTCAAGTTACCGGTAAGTACGGTTAAAATTACTTTTCAGGATCAGTACTGGGCTGAAAGATGCAGCACTGAGGTCTCTCCTGATAACAGGTGAGTAAATCGGAATTCGTATTTCGGCTGATTTTAGAGGAATATTTTAAAGTTCCAAAACTCCACACTTAGAAGAATTTCCAAGTGAAACCAGTCAATGTTAGCCTATGAAGGAAATTCAAATTACCGGTAAGTACGGTTAAAATTACTTTTCAGGATCAGTACTGGGCTGAAAGATGCAGCACTGAGGTCTCTCCTGATAACAGGTGAGTAAATCGGAATTCGTATTTCGGCTGATTTTAGAGGAATATTTTAAAGTTCCAAAACTCCACACACAGAAGAATTTCCAAGTGATACCAGTCAATGTTAGCCTATGAAGGAAATTCAAGTTACCGGTAAGTACGGTTAAAATTACTTTTCAGGATCAGTACTGGGCTGAAAGATGCAGCACTGAGGTCTCTCCTGATAACAGGTGAGTAAATCGGAATTCGTATTTCGGCTGATTTTAGAGGAATATTTTAAAGTTCCAAAACTCCACACACAGAAGAATTTCCAAGTGAAACCAGTCAATGTTAGCCTATGAAGGAAATTCAAGTTACCGGTAAGTACGGTTAAAATTACTTTTCAGGATCAGTACTGGGCTGAAAGATGCAGCACTGAGGTCTCTCCTGATAACAGGTGAGTAAATCGGAATTCGTATTTCGGCTGATTTTAGAGGAATATTTTAAAGTTCCAAAACTCCACACTTAGAAGAATTTCCAAGTGAAACCAGTCAATGTTAGCCTATGAAGGAAATTCAAGTTACCGGTAAGTACGGTTAAAATTACTTTTCAGGATCAGTACTGGGCTGAAAGATGCAGCACTGAGGTCTCTCCTGATAACAGGTGAGTAAATCGGAATTCGTATTTCGGCTGATTTTAGAGGAATATTTTAAAGTTCCAAAACTCCACACTTAGAAGAATTTCCAAGTGAAACCAGTCAATGTTAGCCTATGAAGGAAATTCAAATTACCGGTAAGTACGGTTAAAATTACTTTTGAGGATCAGTACTGGGCTGAAAGATGCAGCACTGAGGTCTCTCCTGATAACAGGTGAGTAAATCGGAATTCGTATTTCGGCTGATTTTAGAGGAATATTTTAAAGTTCCAAAACTCCACACTTAGAAGAATTTCCAAGTGAAACCAGTCAATGTTAGCCTATGAAGGAAATTCAAGTTACCGGTAAGTACGGTTAAAATTACTTTTCAGGACCAGTACTGGGCTGAAAGATACAGCACTGAGGTCTCTCCTTATAACAGGTGAGTAAATCGGAATTCCTATTTCGGCTGATTTTAGAGGAATATTTGCACAATGGTGAAGGGAGGGGCGGGGCCTGAGGTGACATCTTTGCAAACGCGCCCCGTGGCGCGTTTTAAGTTGGGGGATTAAGTTCCCTTGAATCCTGAGGGTCCCTAGGGGCCAACTAGACCACCAGGAACCTCCAATATGCGCCAGAGGCTGCGTTGCAGAGACGTGTAGAGAGGCCACACCCTTTTACACCTCTCTGCAACGCAGCTCTGTGGCGCTTTCTGGATGTACCTGTTGGGCTAGTTGGCCCTCAGGGACCCTCAGGATTGAAGGGATTTAATTCCCCATCTTAAAACGCGCCACGGGGCCTGTTTGCACACATGTCACCTCAAGCCCCGCCCTCCCTTCACCACTGTGCAAACGCGCCCGTGGCGCGTTTTAAGTTGGGGGATTAAGTCCCCTTGAATCCTGAGGGTCCCCGGAGTCCAACTAGCCCACCATATACCTCCAAAAGCGCCATAGAGCTGCGTTGCAGAGAGGTGTAAAAGGGGCGTGGCCTCTGTACACCTCTCTGCAAGGCAGCTCCTGGCGCATACTGGAGGTTCCTGGTGGGCTAGTTGGCCCCAGGGACCCCCAGTATTCAAGGGGATCGTTCCCTCTCTGCAAACGCGCCAGGGGCGCGTTTGCAGAGTGGTGAAGGAAGGGGGCGGGGCCTGCGGGCCCGATCGTTTTTTAAAACATTTTTTTTTTTTGGGGAGGGGGCCGCGTGGCCCCCTCCCGGGCCACTACTTGCCCGGGGACCCGATCCCCGGGGCTGGCCCTCTCGTTGGGGACTGTGGGGGTCCCCAATCCCCCACAGTCCCGCCGGCTCCCCGTGTCCTACGGGAGCCGGCATTGCTTACACATGGGGAGCTGCTAAGATGCAGCTCCCCATGTGGAAAGCAATCGGCTTTGGATATTGGAAGAGAGAGCAGGTTTCCTGCTCTCTCTTCCAATATCCAAAGCAAGTTTGCAATGACAGGACGGGAGCCGCGAGGCTCCAGTCCTGTCATTGCAAACAGCAGTGTCCCGGGGTAGGCACCCCGGGACACTGCAGGAGCCGGCCCTGGGGGTGGTGGTCCCCAGGGCCATCAAGGGCTCCAGGAGGGGCCGCGTGGCCCCCTCCCATTCAGTGCACAGCCCCGGGAGGTGGTGGTCCCCGGGGCTCTGGGGGTCCAAAACGGACCCCCATTGTAATTTTTCTTAGTGCCCCGGGGAGGTGGTGGTCCCGGGCGTGTGGGGCTGGAGCCCCCACACAGGTTTTTAATTAAAAAAAGAAGCCCCGGGAGGTGGTGGTCCCGGGGCTGCGGGAGGGCTCAGAGCCCTCCCGCACCATTAGCACATAAAGCCCCGGGGTGGTGGTCCCCGGGCTTGGGGGCCCTTAGAGGCCCCCACACATAAAATTAACCCCCCAGCATGCCCCCGGGACTTGGGCCACCCGGGGCCAATTAGCATCGAAGCGCGGGAGACCGCGCTCGATTTTTCTCGGCAGGATTCGCGCACCCTGAGCGCATCCTGCCGATTTTTAAAAAAAAAATTTTTTTTGCCCAGGGGGTCCTTGTGGGACCCCTGAGCAAACCTAGGGGGTCAGGGTGTTTCTACCCTCCCCCTTTGTGCGCTTTGCGCACTTGTTTCTGTCCCTCGGTTCTACCGAGGGACAAAATGGCTGCCAACATTTCCTGAATCGGAATGTTGACAGCCAGCTGACAGCCAATTAACATGCAGCTCGTGATCGGGACGGTGCGCGCAGGGTGCGCTCAGGGTGCGCGAATCCTCCGTGCCCATAGATATATATGTACTTTTACTTTTTGATTTTCTCAGCAACTACTGAACGGATTTACACCATTTAACAAAAGGGTTCTTTCTGAACCAAGAACTACCTCTTTGCCAAATTTGGTGTAATTCCGTTCAGCAGTTCGGGCTGTAGCCGTGTCTAAAGTTTCCTATGGGAAAATGCATGGGGAAAACGCGTTTTGGGACCCCCTTTTTCTCGGCCCCCGCTTGACGTATCACCCCGAGACTTTCAGGGTAGGAGCGGACCGGATCGCCCCACGAAGTTTGAAAATTTCGCGAAGATACGTCAACCGGCAAGAGAGTTATTTCAAATAGAATATCGCGGATTTCCTATGGATAATAGGTTGTAACTATAACTATCTACTGGCGACCGCCAGTAGATAATATATATATATATATATTTATATAGATATATGTATGTATGTATATATATATAACTCTCCATCTATAGTGATTATATGACATTTGTTTGAATCACTGTGTGAAAATGCCAATTTAGTTTGCTTCAAAAGCCACCTTTGGCTCTACAATGTTTTTGTAAAAAGCGAGCTCCCCTTTCACACCAGCTACTCTTTTCTAAACCTCCTTAGAGCATATTGTTCATTTTGCTTCTTCCATTCCACCCCCTTTATTTTCTGCTCCAACTTCTCTCTTCTACTGTAATCCCCCTATTTTTTCTCTGCTTTTTTCACATCACTTTCTCAGTTTTTTTAATCATCTGCTTCATTTGATTAGACCTAGTATCTATGAACCTATATCGTTTTTAATGAATAATTGAGAAAATATTTAAATAGGTCTTGAGATAAGCAATTTCCTTTTGTTTTTTAATAAAATTCACTGAATAACACTAAATCATAAAAATCGAGCAAGGCTGCATTCAGTGCAACAAATCACCTGATGGTGCTCTACTTTGGCCATCACCTCCCAGGTTGAAGAATCTATCTGCATAGACTGAAGAGACAAAAAAACTAAACTAAGTACACACTAATAGTAAACAATTATGAGGCAAAAATAATGAAATGTAATGTATTAATTAAACAAGGGTATACTGCTAACTTTGTACTAATTTTTATGTTTGTACACAGGGTTCCTAATCAGTATTTTCCAACTAAGTTCCTGAAATCCTTTGAGAAAGTAGACAATGCTTTGTAATAAATATAAAACAGGGAATTCTTGGGCCAGCACCTCAGCAGTCAATACTTAGCATGAGAGACATATCCCCGACGTTGAGCACTGATATTAAAGTGTAGAAACACGGGAAGGGACAGTGGGAAACACAAAATATCACGGGATAACACTTACTCAGGTTCTGCCTGGAGCTCTTTTTTACTCCCACATCTGCTTTGCAGCCTCTTACCACTTACTATGCATGCTTTCTTAGTGGAGAACCCCTCCCCCCATTTCCAATTTTTGTGGAGATATTTTATCAAAATACAGGGAAAACACGTTACCTACCCCACTCTTACTTTGCCTCAAAAGTGCACTATGTCTAGTCTGCTATTTTGTAAAAATGCAACTTCCTTCTCTGATTATCTAGAACCCTTGGTCACTTCTATAAGTCTACTTTTCATGAAGTATATGCTTGAAGGTGTTTATGCACGGTCAGTGACCTATAGCTATTCTTTGCACTGAAAAACAGGTGAAATATATCTGTGGGACAATTTATAAAACAGGCTTGAAATATATCTTCTAATTTATAGTCATGGGAGAATCAATTCCCTTGGACTATCTTTCGGGTATCTCCTGTAATCCTCTCATTCTGTTTCTAAAATACCTTAACACTGTTTGCAAAGTTTAACTTATGCACTTAGCATACCAGAATACTTTAAAATAGTTGATACTACGTCCTAAGGCTCATTAAAAATAATACTTAAAAAAAAAGTGTAAATGTTGGTGAGTAGGCTTGACAACATATCCCTTCCTAGAACTCCAAAGGGTTATGCTTGGCTTTCTTTGGCATTCTTAGATTTCTGGGCCTGGGCCTAGGCCTACTGCCTCGTACCCTCAACCCTCTTAACCCTAATCAGTTTTAAGACATTTTTTCCAGTGCATTTTCAACATTTCCAAAAATGTCGTTTTTTCACCTCAGGTTAAATAAATTCTCATATGGCAAACTCTCTCCCTATTCACTTCCCTTTCGGACCTTGGAAACAAACAATTGTGTTTTGTGCAGTGGTAGTTTCCTGCCTGCTTCCAGTGTGGAAAATGCCAGAAACTCTTTCATGAATATCAAAAAACAATTGTAAATTGTGGGCCTTAAGAGGAATTTATATAGCTACCATGCCTGTAAAGCCCCTTATTCTCCTACCACTTAAGACGTTTCCACATGAGCAAATGAAATTTACAATCATGTAAACTTCACAAATCTTGATTCATAGAATCAGGACTGAGTATTTACAAACATAAAATAAACTGTTTCTGCCCCCTACATAGCACATAGGGGTGCAAAATGTTCATTGAATGTTTATTGATAGTTTTATATGATATACCAAAAGGCAAAAGACACTTTTAGGTCATGTAAGATTCACAATTCTTTCAAAGGTCTTTTAAAGCACATTTTTCACCCTTACATGGTTACAGAAAAATAATGCAATGGGGGTTGAAAGATGTGGGAACATTTCACAAGCAATAGTTGTCAGCTTAGTTAATAACATACATTTTAAGTAAGTTAAGTTCAGTCCAGTCACATCCCTAGGACTGCCAAGTGATAAACTGAAGGTGAAGGGTACTAACACAATAGGCATTAAATAGCCACATACAATAATGAGAAGTAAATACACATACATTGAAAGAAATAAAGTATCTATAAGGTGTTTTTTTTTGCACAGTTCATCACTGAGCATATAAATACAGATATACTCAATGGAAGAATGGTAGTGTGAACACTTTTAGATTCAAGCTTTTAAAACTTTACATTATGAATACATTTTCACAACTTTTGACAATTAAACAAACCATCCCAATTTCTGCGAGGAAATGACATCTATCTACCTACCAATCATTAGGCAAGAATTGGAAAAGACAGTATTCTTCGCTTTAGTGTTGCAACACATGCAAAAAACACAGCCAATTACAACAACTGTTTACAGTTGCTGCATGCACTAATGCTGTTTATCACATTAAAGACTTCCCTACTGGCTTTGCCAATGCAGGGTGAAAGAAAAGAGATATTTGCTTTTTGTACATAGTGGATATAAAAGACAAAGAAATGAATGTGTCTTTTCAGATGTAAAATAGTCCAGCAAGCATCCCAATGGAAGCATTGCGAGTAAGGTGGAAGAATGGAAAAATAGCCAATTGCATGAGGTGAGAGAATGATACTCCTTTATACTGCTCTAGGTAGAACCAACGCCCATTTTATGAGTATTCTAAATAAATAGTAACAATAACTCTTGCAGACAGCTGCACTGTCAAGCTTTACCTAAGACGGAAATAAAGTACTGTGTAAATGAAAAATGTCATAACCGTTTGATGTCTTTTCTAAAGTACATCTGTCACTTTACCTCTTCACAATAGATTCTATACAAGCAGAAAATAACTTCCAAAAATACATGAGAATTGATTCACAGCGAGGTTTGTACACCTTTATGCAATTTAAGTGCCCAAAAAGATGTATTTGTGATAGCTGTGTATCAGACTGAATGACTTCTGCAACTACAAACACCAATGAGTACACCAGCAATGCTGATATTTGACAGAATTCAAAGTGGAACAAGGATGAACTTAGCAATGGTGTTGTTAGTTGCTACTGGAAAGCTGGTTAAAAACCACAAAATAGGCCTTCTAATGGTATATCACATGCATTGTATGCGCCCACAGTTATTACAAAAAAGGTCTAGTTTAATTTGGGAGTAAATAAAACTCAAACATCTCAATAAACCGTAGTTTGTTTGGGAAGCTGTTTCTTTTACCTAAAAGAACTATCTTCCAGCTAGAGTAGAAATAAAAATCTAAAGTCCCTTCATTTACACTTTTAAGTTACCGTAAAACATCTGACAGTCCATCAGCAGCAATACTTGAGGGTTAAGCGTCCATAAATGAATGTAGGATGTTCACAGACTTAAGTGTGTAGCCTTTGGGGTTTTTTATGAACCTTATATTAACAGCAATTTTTAAAAATTCTGCAGTGCACACGCACACATCAGAAAGTTATGCCATTATTTGTATTTACCAATAAAAATGTATCTGCCGAACAAATGTTCATATTTCACAAATGCGAATCTGACACTATCAGATGGCACAGTATAATGGGTGATTTGTTTCTATGGAGATAAATTCATATACCTTATACATCTCCTGCGTGTATCTAGCAATCTTTCACAAAATCGAGCTTTACAAGGCAGTTGCTAAAGTTTACGCCAAGTTATAAACTGAGCATGAAAATGAGTAATTGCCAAAATGTAGCGAAAATCATTAACAACACGCGAGGGAGCACATGCAACGAAGATTTTTACTTGGGGTTTGTTGAGTCCAACATAATTTGCATACACAACATATACGAGTATGCATCAAGAATCTGCAGAATTTGAATACAGACGGTTTTTATATTGCTACATGTGAGTGAGAACCTTTTCAAATTTGTCCCTAATTCTTCTTGGTGCACTAGTTAAGAGATTCTACTTTCTTGCTCACTTACACCTAAATTTCTCAACCATAGACACATGTTCAAGAAATCTGAACTCCTTGATCTGTTTTTAAGAGTGAAAAGTGTGCAATGTACATGGACAGATGCAACAATGCACACAATGCAAGATATACAAGAGTTGTATATCTATCTAGTAGAGTACTAGTTGATTTCGCATTTTGCAAAAACAGTTTCAAAAAGAGTTCCTTGTACTCTTGCAGTTGCATTTTGTTGTGTTATAGCAGAGTTCATCACAAGCATAGCAGAAAATCTGGGAGCCACTCAGAAAACTTCGAAACTAAAAGTCAGAAATATATGACCCTAGGATTATGCATAGCGTTTGAGAAAATGTGTGACTTTCATTGAATTGTTAATTAATTCTACTATTTCTCATGGGAGCCTGTGACTGTTGCAAGCTCCCAGGAGTACTCATATGGGTAGCCATTTAGGCATACACAAAGGTACTTGAGCATTTCCACATATCCAGAAATGTCCAGCTAAAGTCAATTCAAACTTTTGTTTCTCAGTGGAGAAAATCTGTTGTACTACCTGCTCCCCAATTTTGGGATTATTCCATCCCTATTCCGATGATAAAAATGTACTCATGCTCTAGACAGGAGTTAATCTCCCGTCATTTTCTGGGTGGATAACTTATCATAGTGGTTTGGAGAATTTGGGAGTTTAAAGTCTTTCACAAGATATTCCAGGTGTTACCAAACTTGGAATGCCCACAAACGCGTCTCGGAAAGCAAAACTACTCACACAGAAATTCTGTATTAGTGGTTGAAATTTCTGAAAGTTATGAGTACAAATTTATACCATTCCTGATTCTTAGAATCAACAAGGGAGTGAATTTTCTTCGAAGTAGAAATGGCATGAGTTTGCACTTGTAAATGAATTTGCAATGTTACATAAAGAATAGATACACAAATACTTTTGCGAATCGGGTACTTTATTATTACTTTTATATGTTCTTTTAAAAACGATGTGCCTCATTTACAAACTTTTGACGTAGGACAGCGTTGCAAGCCTTCCTGCTGCACTGCCCTACATCAAAAGAAAAGGCCAGGAAAGCGCTGTATCTTTTAGATACGATGCATTCCTGCCCTTTCCCCCTGCGCTGGCACAGAAATGGCTGCCATGCGCAAACGCAGGCACCCTTGCGCCATGGTGCAAGTGTCTGCATTTTAGGGGTGATTGTTATTGTGCACAAGAACAATCAATGGACGCGATTTTCTTTTTCTATGTGTGCTGCAGAATGCAGGTGCGAAAATAAGACATAAAAACATGCACATGGATAAACAAGAAGAGTTTCACAGTCTGTCCTGCAGCTTTCATACACACAATTTTAATGCAATATATTACACTGTGCATGGATTTATACCACCTAACCCACAAAGTTTTGTAGTCTACTTAAGGTACTGTCGTTAAACAAAAATACAAATACAGGAACAACATATTTTGACTTACTGTTTGAATTTTGTTGAAATCCAGCTAAGGTGGGTGGGTTGTTCAGTCCAGGTAGAAGAACCGGGGGCAGACCAGGGAGTCCAGAATAAGCTGCTGAGAGATTGAGGCCATGAATTGAACCACCATCCATCATGGTTGGTTGCTGCACTGTTAGACCGAGAACATCTGTGGCTTTTTTCATACGATCCAGTTCTTGCTGTGCCATCAACTGTCGAACCGTTGTAGGTGCTAAATAATCTTTTTCCCGATCAAGCTGGCTTCCTACAGTTTCCCTCACTTTTGATATGTGGTGTTTGGAAAAAACATGATCTCTTATTGACACACGTGCAGAATACTTCATCCCACAAAGAGAGCAATGGGGTTGTGTTCCCTCTGGCCCATTCTGATTAACCATGAAAGGTTTCCCAATGTTTATTTTAAATTTCTTTTCTTTTGCTCGCGCATTCTGAAACCATACCTGAACAACTCGCTTTGGCAAACCAATTTCATTTCCTAGCATTTCACACTCCTGCATGGTGGGAGTCCGATAATCACAAAAGCAAGCTTTCAGGACCTTCAACTGGAGATTGCTCATTTGTGTTCTAAAGCGTTTGTGACCTGGCCGATCACTGTTTTTGGATTTGTAAGGATTGTTTGATCCAAATGAATTTGGTGAGCTAGGATCCGCCATGCTTGAAGTCTCACTACGATCAGCATTATCATCATAGTCATCATTTGTATAAAAGCTTTGGTCATAGTCATCTTTTTCATTAAAACCTACAGATGGGCTTGTTAAGTAGTAAAAATATTTTTCATCACAACTGTCATTTGTGGGTGTGGTGGCTGTTTTTGGCAATGTATCATTCAACAGTGCTTTTGGTTCTTTGGGAGATACTACAGATTTCATATCCTTTGAACTGCCAGTGTTGCTTTCAGTCTCATTATTACCCTCATCTGTTGTAGCATCACTGATGGCGGTGTTAATTGAAGAGGTCTCATCAAAGTCTGTTTTATGATGGTCGTATCCTGAATCAGCAGGCGGGGCATTCAAATTTTCAATGTCCTCATTGCATTCTACTTTGAAAGAAGACGGGCTAAAAAGATTCTTCGGTGATAGTTCTGCATTTTTACTAACAGGGGTTGATGCAGTAGAAGCCAATTCATTTTCACTTGACTGCTCCATTTTTGATAATACGAAAGAAGGATAATCAAAAAACATGCATTTTTGAGGACTATCTCCTCCATCTTCTGTTGATATTAATGGACTTGATGGTAAACTGTAACCAGCCTGCTTTCCTTCATTCCAGTGCCGAGAGCGAATGTGACTTTCTAAAGCAGACTTTGCTTTAAAAAGTGCTCTACAGAAAGGACACCGCTTATGAGACTGTGCGGGACCTACTGCACGGAACTGCCCTTTCCGTTCCCTGGCTCGTGTATTCTGAAACCAGACCTGTACTACTCTTTTTTTTAACCCAACCTCTCGTGCAATGTGATCTAACATTTTACGTGTCGGATTGGAATCTAACAGATATTTTTCATAAAGTATTTCTAGCTGTTCTGGGGTGATTGTTGTTCTTAATCTTTTGTCTCTGTGTTGATCTTCTCCACTATTAGCCCCCTCTTTCTCACTGTAATTATTATCATCCTTGTCATCGAGCTTTCTTTTTAGTGCACCAACTGTTGCTGTGCTTGGTGCATGTGGGGTGCTTGTATGTTGTGGCATCTGAGCAAGAGAGCTATTTAGAAACTGCCCTGCCATAAGAGGACTATTAGGATCAAATATCATATAGGGCATGTCCATTGGTCTCTCTAAAAACTGGGAGTGAATAAATTGATTTTGGGCAGCTAAGAAATGCATGTGTTGGTGCTCCTGCCACAGTTCTATGTTTGGGAAGGCAACAGAACACTGATCACATTGGTATTGTAACATATGCGGAGGTAGGCTATTTTGAATGGAGTTCACCGACATTGGCAACGTATTTGAAGTAACTGGTGTTGATTGAGATGTAGAAGGAGGCCTTGCTACTGGTGGGGATTGTTTTTGGTGTTGTGACTGGGGTGCTAAAGGCTGCTGATCAGAGGAAGTGGTAGGCGTGGACTGTACAGGTTTAGCTGCTTGACAGCTAGATGTGTCCTCCATTGGCTTTGGTTTCTCTGGTGCTGGATCAGGAATGGGTGACATTTTGCCTAATTCTTGTTTGGGGGATGCCGGTAAAGGACTGTTGGGGCCCGAACAAGAGTTTCCTGTTGTTGAAGACTTTGAGATATCTGATTGGCCAGCAACTGTACAATGCCCCATCATCATTTGGTCTGAAGCATCCATTGAATCCTCGGTTTGGCTTTCATCTTGACAATCTTCATCTTCATCCTTGTAACACAGCTTTTTTTGATGTGTTATCAAATCGAAAATTCGTGGGAATACAACACTGCATTTTTTACACTGATACTGCATGTTGCTAGTTCGAATATAGCGCTCATTTGTTAATTCTCGTTTTTCAACATCTTTAGTATCAGCCTGATTTTCATATGTTTTGCGAGCTTTTTGACGTGCATTTTGGAACCAAACAACAATAACTCGAGTGGGTAAGTTAAGAACTGTTGATAACTGTTCAATTTCATCATCCTTTGGGTAAGCATTTGTGTCAAAAAAGTCTTGCAATACCCTAAGTTGGTAGTCTGTAAATCTAGTTCTAGATGACCTCTTGCCAAATGATGCTTCAGACCGGTAATGTTCTAAAGAAATGTTCTGAGGTTCAATCCTAATATCCTCCAACACGGTTATTGGAGGATTGCTAAAGTTGTATGGAGAATCTTTATTTCTCTGACGTTCTTTGAAAAGTGTGTTACGAAACCAATGCTTAATAACCTTTAAGGAAAGGCCAGATTTTTCAGCCATTTCTTGGATTTGTTCTTCATTTGGGGAATTATTGATATCAAAATAATTGCGCAGGATTTTCAACTGATCATCTGTTATTCTTGTACGTGGGCGCTTGAACTGGGAATGACGCAGGAAATTGGGATCCAATCCTAGTTGCTGCTGACAAAGCTGGGCTAGATCTGCTGACAAAGCATCCATCGGTGGTAGGTGAAGAGCAAGTTGAGGGGGCAAAGAATGGTGCTGCATTGACTGCAGCATAATGGGAGGAAAGAGAGGAAGATCTAAGGAAACAGGCAACTGTATTTGAGGAGGGACTGATGGTGGTGGGGGAGGAGGTGGTGGTGGTGGTGGAGGAGGGGGTGGTGGTGGTGTTGGTGGGGCTTGCAAAGGTGCAGGGGTTGGGTTTTGCATTTTTCCAGTGCCAGCAGATGACAACTGAGGGGGAACAGATGGCGGTGGTGGGGGTGGTGGCGGGGGAGGAGGTGGTGGTGGTGGTGGTGGTGTTTCTGGGGACAAGGGAGCAATTGGGTACAGTTTGTCATAAGCCTCTCTGTATTGACAGGCAAACTTTTCAAGTTCTCCATATGGAAAAAAATGTCCATGAACGTGTTCCTGGTGACTCTTTAAAATTAAAATGTTTGAAAATAATTTACCGCATGTTACACACTCCAGCTTGTCTGTGTTCTCACATTCACCAGTTTGGGCTTTTTTCTGTACCTTTTGCCTATTTTCATTATATTGGATTACTAATTCAAAGCCAAAGTTTTCCAACAGTGCTTTTGCTGCATTTCCTCGCGCACCTGACGCAATACGTGGTGGTGGGATAAGTGGTTCTGGTGATTTTTGTTTCTTAGCTTCTTTGATATCCTTGAGTGCTTCATTTTCACTTGTAGAATCTTGCTTTGGCTTATCTTGTTTTTCCAACACCTCGTCTGCTTCTTTGTATGACTGAACATCCTTCATTAATTGGCTTTCTACACCAGACATGCTTGTCTGCTCCTGTTTTATCAACCTGCTCATGTGGTGTTGTTGCTGTTTCTGGGATTGCATTTGGGGCTGTGAAGCTTGATACTGTTGTGCTTGTTGTTGCAGTATCTGTAGCTGGGTTTGCCCAACTTGGTGTTGTGTCTGTATCTGCAACTTCAAATCTTCCAGTAGTGATCCAGCCATGCTTCCCATGCCTGGCATTCCAAATGCGGCAGACCCATGCAAACCTAATTCAGGATTCAGGCTGAATTCTGTTCCAGGAATGTAAAAAGGAAAAAGAAACTGAGGCTGTTGGAACTGCATTAAAGCTTCAGGTGTCATTGGGAAGTGAGGCAGAAATGCTGGGTTTAGAAACTGGGGTTGAAAGAATGCAGCTTGCTGCTGCAGTTCATGCTGAATTTGCATTTGAAGCTGTGCTGGTGACTGGGGTAGATGATGTGTAAGCTGCGAAGGGATAACTTCAGAAGCTTGCTTTTTGTTTAACTCTTTGGCATCTATATGGGTGTCCTTGCTGTTAACTGCTGGTAAGCTCGGAGAGTCAGGTACCCCTTGGCCAGGGCTACTAATGTTCAGTGCTGCAGAGCTACCAGATGTAATGTTATTACTTGGTTCTAGTTTTGCAGCCCTTGCTTTAGTCTGGTGAAGAACAGATCTCATATGAATTTCTAATGTAGAGCTTTGGCTATAGGCAACATTGCAAATGCTGCATTTGTAGGGTTTGTTGTCAGTGCTGCTGTTGGTCTCTTGAGGAACTGGACTTGATGCTTCTTGCAGAACCTTTTTCAGTTTGTGTAAATGAGACACTGAATTATAATGGACAAGGAGAATGTTTTTTTGGGTGAAAGACTCTTTACAAACTGTACATTTGTATGGGCGAGATGGGTCCAGGAATTTCTCCATTGTAAAATTTGGCCCTTTTCTAAAAGGTAAGGTCCGCTTTGGTTCTGAGCCCATTTCGTCAGGAATTGAGCTGCTATCACTACCTACAGGGCTTGCTTTTCCTTCCTGGTCCATCTCATAGTCTCTGTCCATCTCTTGCTCTAGTGTGTGATCCTCTTGTGCCATGCTCTCGCTTTCAGCCCAGAGTTCCCCGTTCACCGGCAGGGATGCATACAGTTGTTGGATTTCAACCTCACTGAGTTCAGGGTGGCCTGTTTCCAAGTGTTTTTTTAAAGCCAGGAATGTACGAAAGCTACGCTGGCAAAGACTACACATGGTAGCAGCCCGAATAGCGTGATACTGGGAATGTATCTGAAGCTTCTGCATAGTCTTAAAAGCCAAGCTACAATGATTGCAGCGGTACTTATAAACATGGCGATCAGACACTGAGAGCTGCTGTCTCTTCTGTTGTTCGTTTAAAGGGTCGTGCGGTGACTCTGAGACCCTGGAATCCTTGTTGCCAATCTTACTCCATTCTGATGCATCTGTCAGATCCTTGGATGGGATCTGCACCTCACTTTTGATTTCTGTGAAAGTCTTCGGAGGCTCTAATGCTTGGATGTTCTTCTCATCAACTGGACTGTCACCTTTAAAAGTGAACACAGGTAAAATTGTAGATTACAATATTTAGACAAATACTGAAAAATTTAATATAATCACTTATCAATAGTCATGCACTTTACACCTCCCTTCACAGAGGTAACAGGTGTGGCAGGACAATACTGTCTTTGAAAAAAAAGATCCTGGGGCTCGCATAACAGCCATGCAAACCATAAGTCACACACCAATGCAATGATTATATACTAACAATCTTTATGCCAATAAATAACAACAACAGCAAGTGAAATGTAATTAGACAAAAGCAACACATAATCAAACAGTCATATATTCATAGTGGTCTCTGTCAGATCGATAAGGGTAATGTCATAAGCGCTCTCATCTGTAAGATGATTTACAGCATTTGCATCTTTCATTAAGGGTGAAGCCATGAGCATTGCATTTGGTGTGCGAGTTATGATTTGTATGGTTGTTTTTTGAGCTATGGATTGTGCTCCTAACCATAACTTATGAATTTCAGTTGTTTTTTTGGTTCAATTTGTAACCATAACTGCTCTTCAGCTGTGTATATTTAGCTGATTTTTTAAACATACGTTGAGGTGTTATACCAAAGCTATCCATAACTTCACTTTAAACTTTGGGTTTTGCAGTGATAAAATACAGGCAACCTTCAATTCATCAAGTGCATCCCTGCTTAGCAGTGAATGTCTGGGTAGTCTGGAAATACTTCCTAGTGCCATCTACCACAAATCTTTGGAAATAGGGCAAGTGAGAAAGATATCTACACATGAATTTCACATTTCCATTGACAGTTTGAAACAGACATTCACTTGTGCATGAGGTGCATATTTCATTTTTCCAATTTAAACTTACAATGCTGCTAGTGAACCACCAACACCTTGCCAATTAATTTCTGACTAGAACCATGGACCTTTTCATGCTAAAGCACTTCTCAAGTGTATAACTCAACCCTTTGGTTCAAAGAATAAGGACTGGTGTAATTTTATTTTGGTAAGGAGCACTTACGAATAGGGAGGATGTGTCCTAATGGCTAGAGCGGTCGACCTCGAAGCTGGGGAACCGGGTTCGAGTCTCGGCTGGGATGCTCAACATCCTGTTATTCTGGGCAGATCACTTAATCTCTCCGTGCCTAACTAAATGAATGTGTCCATCTGTAACGCAACTGGAGCTCATGTAAAGCGCTCTGATACTTTCTGGTTGAGTTCGCGGTATATAAAACTCCAAACAGTAAAATAAAAATCAGCCAGAGTGGCAGAATTGCTGCATTCATAAGTGCAGAATTAGGGGTGGGACTGAGGTCAATTCAAGGTGGGGCACCCGGCAGTAGTAGGTGAACGCCTATGAACTGGGTATTCACATACCTCTTGTAGGTAGTTTGCCACACTGGAAACACAAGCAAATAGACTACTGTAAAAGAAAGGAATATGTGTCTCCAGAGTGGGAAATGTGTTAGTGTAATGGAAGGTGCTTCTTGCGAGTGAAAGATACCTCCCCCTGTAGCAAATAAGTAAAATGTGCCAATACGCATCTCCCAGCCACGTTTGCCTGTGGAATTCTTCAAATGTGGAAGGGGTGCTGCCTAAGGAACTCCTAGTATTTTTTCAAAATCTGTCAAAGAAGGAAATCTACTCCAATATAGGAGTTATCCCAAGGGAGCAGAATTCAGATTTATTAAATTAACTCTTTCATAGTCAATATATGGCATGGCAAACACACAGCTGGGACAGTCAGTGGTGGCTCCTCCACTAAGGCAGGGGAGCATCACCCTACTGCTTTTCAGCAGCTCAAAGAAGGAAAAATAAAATGATAATAACACAATGTTATCCTTTTATTTTTCTCTGCTGAAGCAGTTTTTCTGGGTGGGCGCGGCTGGGCTGCTCACAAAGCAGGGGGAGGAGTGGTTGGGGCACTTTCTAAGTGCGCATGACGGTTTGGCCGGCCGTCTTGGGCCGGCCAAAGAGTCATGAGCACTTAGCATGTTCTCCACCGGGCTGTAATGCACAGCCTGGGTGGAGAACATGCACAGGCTCTCAGCCTCTGTCTGTGTGGTCACGATCCTGCTGTCATGATGACAGCAGTGTTGTGATTGGCTTAGGGGAGCATGTGTGCTTCCTGCTTCCATTCCGGAAACAGAAGCGATGGAGAGAAGACGGAGGAGAGATGCGGCCCTGAATGGGTAAGTGTTTTTTTTTCTTTTTTCACACCACGCCTGATCCGTGCCAGCTGCCACTGGGGACAGTGCAACAACTTCAAACCAAAAATGTTTTAAATAGTGGCCTAATCCTGCTATGCTTTAAGGATCTGAAACTCTATCACAATTCAGATCTGACAAGCACCGTCACTCCTCAGATCGCTGAAGATTAATCTCTTCAAGGAACACCCATGTAACATGGCCATGTCCACCAAATATGCATACTACTGGAAGAGAGCACACACACCTACAAGCTAGATATTCTTGGCCATTTCTTTCATCACTTCTCTTCTAATGTGCTCTGTTGCTTTACATTTAGAAAACATAAATTCCTTGACCCACTACCCCTCCAACACACACAAAGACCGGACAACTGACGTACCTGAAGACTTCCCCAATCCTTCAGTTTTGATAGCTCCACTGTCGTGCTCTGCCTTTTCTGAAGCAGCTGGTGGCATCAACATGCTGTTGGGCATCACCACATCTGGTCCTGAAACCTGCAATTATATAAAACAACATATAAAATATCAAACTTTGTACAAGTGTTGTGTGAAAGATAATCAACACATATATGAATCAGCATCTTTATGGCATTTTAAAATGCGAATAGGTATTTGTTTAATTTGTAATTCTGGTGGGTAGTAAAATGGATTGATATTAGGGATTACTGGAGTTAAACTGTCAAGTTTGGAAGTGAAAACATGCCTAGATGGATATCTACCAATATACAGATTTGCAGTCATGCATCAATTTTCATGGCTACTGTTTGCACACCCTAGGATGTGGCAAACATGTAGAAAAACTTTAATTCTCCACTTTCCTTCTCTGACATAAACGATTTGCCAACACAAGAAGTATGCATTTCAATACTGTATACATTTCATGCTGCAGATGTAAGTGGCTGTTGATTCCTTAAAAACTGTTCAGTTAGCACAAATATCAACCACCCCCCACTGCATTCACCTATGCCTCTATCACAAGGTAAAGTGATGGAAACATTGTGCTCCAACCGGTCAACCATCCAAGAAAAGAGATTCCCTGTTGCCAGACACAAATATTGGAACTTGACCTCACATGCCCCCAAGCACATCCTCAATAGCTTTTTCCTGAAAACTAAGCCACAAGAGTACACCCCACTTCACCATATCAATGAGTTCGAGAACAGCAAATGGATACCTCTGTGTTTTACCATATACTGTCTTATCAAGTATTTCTCTGTATCATTGCTGGAGCCCTATTTCTTCCATATCATTGTGCAATTGTTTAGCTATTACTAGTGAGCGTAGATTACTCTTTCGCATCTTTCACATGTTCAGAGGTTATTTGAAGAACTGGCTATCTGATGTGAGCCGCAGTAGAAATTACCAAATATTATCACATGTATATAAAGCACAATTTACCTATTATCTACAAAGTCTAGAATCCTAAAATACAAGTGAATGTTTTGAAAACTGTTTTTCTCTAATACTTTGAGGTAAATAACTGTGTTCCTGTCCTTACCGTCATTAGCAGCTTTTCCACACAGTCTGGAGACACACTATGCAGGTGGGTCAGATGGAGTTGAAGATGCATTTTGTTGCTGAGGACATCTTGGCAGAGAGGACAGCATATCACAGGCTGCATGGAATGTTGCGACAGGATATGCATCTGGATCCGATTTGGGTCTTTGCTGTTGTAGTTACAATAAGGACATTGGTAGAACTGAAAGAACAGGACAAGAAAATGTTAAGAGATGCTACTATCCTATGAAGCATTTTGCTAAGAGGGTAAAATAAATAAAAACGATTGACACAAGACCATGAGAGATGTCAATTGCATTGACTGGTTATGAAACTTACCAGATTCAGAAAAATAAATTTCCTAATTAAGCAGTACTATGTATTTCTGCCAAGATTTTGGAAACCTTGCTTGAAAGAACATCAATATTTCAAAATAAACACCTGATTGGAGAATCCCACTCAATGTGCGTTTGCAAATGAAGTCTAGTCTTACTAATGGAATGAGTAACATAGCCTGCTGAAGAAGTCTGCTATGGAATGCCATCATTTGAACCATTTCCAAGCACCTCAATACTGGTTGGAAAGTTGCTAGGAGGCTTTGTGATTCAAACTGCTGCATACTATGTCATCCTCTGAATCACACAAAATACCTTTCTAAGTACCTGGCAGGCTAGTGTAGGAGAAGCAGGGCCTAAGAATGACTGAACTTTTAAAGTATTGACTCCTCAAGATAGTAGTGTCTCAAAAGCATGTAAATTCTCATGGTGAGGTATTGAGCTTCAGACTAATTATATGTTCATTAGCAGAGGTATCGGACACATAGTCACTTGGGTCAGTATTGGTGAGGATCAGAACAGCACTATGAGCCAGTACTTCTGGCAGCCTGCACCAGGAGCCTCCTTTCCATCAGCCATTTGAGACCTGGAAGCAGAGCAGTAAAGTGGGAAGGGAGAATGGCGACTGGCTGTACCGTCCCCCTGGCCATGTACTCTACTGATGAACCATTGACAGTCCCTAGTAGACTTAGAATGCTCTCCTTAATACGAATGCAAGAGTGTTCTGTCGCTAGCACTAATGGAGTGACTATCACAGCTGGATGGTCTGGAGTGGCAGGGAATAAATTTCCTTTTCTGCACAATCAGTAAATAAGGCTGGAAGACACTAAATTTAATTATGTGGCGCACAGAAAATCAGCTGATTCTTGTCTGTTTATGCCAACTTCTACAGTTTTTGGTCTTCAATTCTATTTTTTTTATTAATTCCAATTTGGAACCTAACCATCGCGCTTCTATGATCCAGATTTGTGTCAGACACAGCAACTAAAAGTACTCTGCGAAGCCATCATTAATTTATTTTTCTAATTCTAACCACAATCTATCGTGTCACATAAGGAAACATTAAAGTACCTGTTCTTGAAAATGTTTATTGTCCTCTATAGACCTAGTTCTTTTTGATGCAGGATCCTCTTCTTTAGCCAGTGCTATATGGCGCTTTCCGGCTACTGCATTTGCTTGGGCTTCTTTCTCGGATGCATGTGTTCTTGTCACTAAACAAAGAAAATTGTAACAATGTCAAAGAAGCATCAATGGCAATATTCAAAGAAAGTTTGGTTTTGAAAAAGCTGAGATTCAAAGCAAATGTGATGGATTACTAGGAAAATTTACATTTTTGTCAGTCCTCAAAATGCAAAAGCAGACACCGTGACACAGTCACACATTTTCAAAATGGATTTCTCATCTTTATTCAGGTAACCTAAAGGTGCTTTGAAAAAGTACTCAGTAGCTTCCTTTCTCTAAAGCACCCCAGGATTTCTCTAAACACAGGATTTAGCATGAGAAGACATGATCCGCATATATTTTCCTGCATGTTACTGTATCCCTACTCAATCACAAAGTGAAAACCTTTGTTCTGATAAATGTTTATTGTTTGTATTTGCTAACTTGATAAAGGTGTCTTCCAGAGCCATAGAGCTCGCTTAGTACTAAACGCCTCCTAGACAAAAAAGAAAATGCAGCTGTGTCTGGTATTTTAAATGGAAGACACATATCCAACTTGAACATAAAAGCTAAATATAGGGCATGCATTAAAGCACTTTGGTTGAGAGCACCTCTTCAGTAATCAGATAATTATTAAAAATTGAAATCTCAACCTAGTAATTGCTCTGTGCACTTGATGTAGACGCAGTGTGTACAATGCTGTTTACAAATATTACCTGAACTGGCTATGAAATGTAGGGAAAGGGCCTGCATATATCAAAGGAAAAAGTCCAATTCTAATTTCCCAGCCATCAGAAAATTCTTCCCAGCATCAATTTGCAAGATAATCTCTTCTGCTAGGCTGGATATTACCGCAGCATTGGGTAGGCATGTCACATACACTGCACGACAAACACAGAACCTCATTTACCAACCATTGCAATCTCATCGCAGCGCGGCATCGCCTGACCTTTTTTCTTCAGTTTATTATGAGCATTTCTAATTTTAACTTTCAATTTTCGCCATCTTCCAGTCAATTTGCAACTAAATTATTTCCAGGATGAGGACACTATCACTGGACAACTGGGTGCAATGAAGCTAAGCTATTGATTGCTATCAGGCCCTTTGTAAATATACAGTGCAGCGGTAATCTGATTGGATGCTATGCATGAAGATGTGCCCAATGCATTTTTAGCACACACGAGGTTCATGTACATAAACAAATTGCACCTCATTTGAAAATACGAGTTTTAATTTAAGGTAATACGAGCGGCGTTACAGAAACATGGTCGACGCTGAGCAGAAAACACTTTGAATCCCTCGAAATGAATAGTTTCAAGCAAAACAAACATATTTACTGTGCTGAGAAAACAGAATGCATATTCCAGTGTCTCTAGACTAGGAAAGGCTCGCAATTTCAGCTGTCACTGAAGAATGTGCAGGGTTTTTCCGATCCCATGTTTTTGATCACCACGAATCCTCAATAAACACAATGTGGCTCTCTTGATATTTCACAATGGCATTCCTAGCAAATAATGCCGTGTTTAGCTGGCTTTGCATGTCTTTGTTTGCAAACTTCTTTTTCCGTGTTCTTCGGGCATAAGTACTTGCACTGGACAAGACCAGAGGGCAGGGAACTTTCTGATTTGGCATCTACATAAGTCTAGAATCCAACAACGAAGCACGTGCCTCGCGGGTAGGAAAAATGAAAATATCACTGGAGATCACACCTATGGGGTGATTACATCACAAGATATAGATTGGAAGTTATTACAAATCAGAATTAGGACATAAACTCTTCACTAATGAGAGCTGTTCTTTCCTAAGGAGTAAAAGGTACTCCTTCTATGAACACAGAGTGGCTGATTTACAAAAGCATTTAGGAGTAAGGGAAGTAGTGGTCCAGGAGTATTCTTTTACATACGCTTATCCATGGGCATTCTGATATGCTGTGAATGCAGGTCCTGCCTGGATCATGCAGGTCGGTGACAAGGCCAATGTCACAACTCAGTCATGTTTAATGGAGTTCTAGAAAGAGTGCTGAATTTTATACATGCCTTTTTATTCCTCAGCCATGTTTATTATCATTAACAACGTAAGGGCAGAGGGATGCAGTAAACCTAAGGGATGACAAAGCAGTATCTTGAGTGAGCATTCGATTTCTACAAGTGTTCAACTCATAAATAGGCTAATAAGAGCTCCCTCCCAGCCACGTGAACCCGCCTGGCACTGGAGATGTTTCAAAGAACTGAGAGTGCACTCAAAAATAAAGTGCCCCAGCATGAATGAATACAAAAGGCTGTGTGCTCTCTACACCTATGTAGGCAGAGTGTATTAATGGTTTCATATTCTTCAAAAAAAGGAAAGAAAAGAAAAATCAAAAGCTATCTACTAAAGAAGTGTTTTCTTCAAATGCGGTGGACACAAACATAATACGCATTAGTATGTAGACATTTAATCAGAATTATTAACATAATTTAAGACATTTGATAATTCCCATCATGTTAGTCAACTGTAAATAATTTTTCAAAATACATTTATTGGTATTTTCTCTGATTGGACTGGCACGGAAGGCTAATTTTCATTCCAATAATTAACTTTCATTTCCATCTTTTCATTGTGTTTACTAGCTCATTAAAAAAGTTCTCCCCTTAGACATGGCAGAGACAAATAGCATTTTCAATGCAAATATATTAATCTGGATAAACTCTACAATAATTCCTGCACTGCAAAGAGATGTAATTTGGATTATAATTAATCTAAAGTGGCACTACATTTAAATGACAATGTAAATGAGGCCTGGCTAGGCTTTCCTTCTCGGAATGAATATTCAGCAAATATATCTTGCATGCTGTTATGTCTCATTTTGAGAGCTAAGTCCTCCAGATATAGTAAGCAGCACTGCACAACAGCTTACAAAACCATACTGTTACTAAACACGGTAATCCTTTCCTGTCGAACACATTTGGGGCTGAAGGGGGTACAGCGCTCTCCTGTCTAACTTGTCAATAATTAGATTCAAACTTTGGTTTTCTGGGATGTCTTTGGCAAGACTTGCAGTCTCCTATAGGGGAATGATTCGGTTCAAGGCTGAGGAGGCTGGAATCAAAATAGATTATCAGCAACAGTATGCCTCCCAGACCATAAATTCAATTTTTATTTGCGAATAAGAAACTGCACGAGATTTCCAATTCAGGTTCACGTAATGAACTGTGTGTTTTGAATAAATTTTTGTGTAAAAAGTAGTGCCCCGTACTTGTTTCTCAAAACAATTTTTTCAACACAAAACTCTTTTGTCTGGAGTTTGTCAAATGGATCTTTATCATCATTACTTTTTCTATGTATATACACACATATTCACATATGCAAAGGTTATTTACAAACTACCCCGTGACATAACAAAACAAGTGATCTGTGACAACGCTTGAGACAATGTGTATCACTGTAACTTACATGTATATTACATATACACAAATCGACACATAATTCAACAATGCATATATAAAACAAATATTTACAAATTCTTCACACCTCACAATTATTGAGGATAAGTCCTAAATGTGATTAAGCATCTAATGTTTCTGCTGGTGTCCTTCTACTTATTGTAGTGGGGACCTGATTCCCTTGGGTCCTCCCTCAAATTTACATAGTGACACTGTACTGTGGCCCTTGGGAGGTCAGAGCTTTTATTAATAAGCTGGTATAACGTCCTGAATTACGTTTTTCCTTTATAGTGCCACCTATGCACTGACTTTTGCAGGAAATGCTAGCTCTTGGCCTCAATGTAGGATACACAAGGAGACTTGCAACACTAGATTTGTGAGACAGTCGAAATTAACATCCAATTGTACAGAAGTACTTGTGCAGTCATTATGAACACTCAGTACTTCATTTAGTTAAAACCACAGCATGACTTCTAAGCACACTCACGTAAATAAGACTCTGCAGAATACAATCAAAACTATTTCCTGTCTCGATAGTTAGGAAACTTGTTACATCACGGGAGAGCACAATATTAGGTGGGCCACATATACAGGTGGGTGAAAAAGGGACATAACTGGGGTGCCTACGTTTACATAGTGTGCCAAAAGGATCTGTCAGATGTCTGGCTTAACCTAGATTAACTACTTGGCCACACTTCCCTACATTGAGTACACACAAGCATCCAACATCCACAAAGCCTTTGGGCTCGGTCCCTTGCCACACGAGGTAATCACCAACAAACTATACCATTTCCGAGTGCTGAGGTAGCTAATTTGTAGATTGTTGGCACTCTGAAGTGGGGCGAGGGTGGCCATGTTTCATTGCCTTCAATGGCACTGATGTTTCAACCTCTGACTCTAACCACTACTAGCAGCAGCATGTCACAGCTGCTTCGAGACTGACACAGAAAGGAGCTCTCTGCTCACCTTCAAGGCACAAACATGCACACAAAATGCCCCAATGACTGCTGTGTTCAAAGCAGGCACTATATAAACGGGGGTCAGAGGCCGGCGAGGGAGCGCTAACAGCAAAGGCAGCGTAGGTGTCTGCTCATGTACATCCCGGTTCTTACACTCAAGGATGGAAATGGCGAGGAAGCTAATGTAAAGTTCCTCTGTGGAGTGCAGGCATACAAATATCTCATGATCCAACTGTGTGTCATCTACAGCACATAAGAACATCAAAGCTACAAGTTCTCACAGACAAAACTACTCACTTTCTGCAGGGCTCCAATGCGTTCTCAGTTGTGCCTTATTCACTAAGCATTGTCATAGGCACAAAATCAGAGCACATTATATTAACTGTACCCACAAAATGGAGTAGTGTGTACACCTAATCACCATCAAGAAGCACGTATGTAGTGAGGTGAGGGCATCAACTGGGGGTCGGTGGACTTCAAGAACAGGCCTCAGAATGTCTCCTCCTCTTATGTTAAGCCAACGAGCACCGTGGCATTGATAAAAATAGAAAAAGTACTCAAGCTTGGCCAAAAATCCCAGTACTCAGCTTTCTTTTGAACACAAGAGGACAAGGGATCGTTGTAATGTCAGCAGGTGGAGTATTCCACATTTGGCAGCCATAACTGAAAAAGAACGGACTCCAATCCGACTACATTGAAAGCAAGTCGAGTCGACACAAGGAGAGATTTAGATGCTGGTGTAAGGATTGTGATGGCTGATAAGAAATTAATTTGCATTATCCTCTCAACAATATCATTAGGTATTGGACCATCTCAGAAAACTAGATTATATACAAAAGTTAATGATAGAATACTGTATTTCTGTATTACTGTAGTATGACCTCTTATAGAATTAATAGAATGGACATCTACCTAGAGACTAGCAGGACAACTCTCAACCACAAGGCTTTCCCTTATAAATCCTCAACCCTTTCACATTTCCTCTTGTTGATGTTGGGAAATAAGTGTGATATCTGTGCAGATGCTTTCTGCTGATACTTAGAAATGTGTTAGAAGATATTACGCATTTAAAAAATACACTTTGTTGTCTGTAAGTGTGGTTAGCACTGTGTTGTGAGTGTCTAGTCTTCATCCCAACGGCTTTCTTTTATCAACTTTTGGGGGATGAAAAACAATAGAGGCCATGTTGGGGGTCAAATCAGCACTTATAGGCAAGACACAGTTTTCAGCTACAAGGGCTTAACTCACTGACTATCTCATCGGCATAAAATACAGCATAAGAAAATTACCGGTGGGGGCGGCTGCCGAGCAAAGGCTATTACACAGGTAAAATTGTATTTTTTGAGCAACTAAATGTCATGACAGTAAATACAAGGGCTTGTGCGCACTGCTGTCACTGGATCCCACAGAAAAAGATAGATGACTACCTGAAACTAATAAGCCCCAACCTGTTTCAGCACTTCTTCTGCTTCAGTGAGTCCAACATAATGCAACTAGGTATAGCGTGCAGCAAGAGTAGCCAATGTAATATTCATTGCGACCATAGATTTCCATCTCATACATACAAAGCATGGATGAAGTCACATTTTTGCCAAATCAAACAAAGAAAAAAGCCCTGGGTCTCCACACCAGATGCTGGCCCAGGGTTTGTTTGTGCATAAGTAAATGTCATGACATTGGGGTTTTGTTTTCAAAGACAGTAGCTTTCATTACTGGGCTTTGTCTATTCCAGGGGATCAAAATTACTGAACTCTTAATCCATTTTCAATGATATTTCCTCTTTCTTAGACTAAATCATCTGCAGACCTTTTTTCTCCTCTCCAGGGCTTTTTTTTTTTTTTTTACTAACCCCTCCTCCTCAGCCCCTTGAAATACCTTAAATAAAAGCTCAGGAAAAGGGCAGGTTCTTAAATGACTGCTCTAGGAGTGAAAGCAAAAAAAAAAGGGAAGCTTCAGTCTTGGGGCGTGGAGGGGATCATTTGAATGCAGGAAAGGAAAAAAAATCAAGTGGCATCTAATCCCACGCTTATGAAAAATTAATATGTCATCAGAGGAATCACAAGTCCAGCGAAGATTAATGAAAGGCGCTTAAAAAATTACAAGCACACAAACTGATTTGATTAAAAAATAATCTCACTTGTCGTCCTGTAATATTCTTCAACTTATCCGCATCTATCCTGTCAGATGGTTATGATTAAAAATAGGTCAATAGGAGGCTAGTGGTAGAAAGCACATGCAATGCGTGCATGCAGTGAGTCGTAGAAGGAATGTCCAGACGGTCTAAAATGAAAAATGATTCAATGAGCAGAAGGAAGGGAGCAGCATTTTTAATAGCCTCACCGGGGTCTTCGCTTGTCTTCTTCGCCTCACAAGCGTCCTTCTCGATGGACTCCTTCTCCTCCACTGAAGCCCCTGTGGTAGTTTTGGCAGCTCCCTCTGTCTCCTCACCTTGCTCCTCTGTGATTAACAGAGAAAAGAGCCACATTACTGGCTGTTTAGCATCAATTAAAAAGAGGCATAATCCTTCAGAGAGAGAGGAAAAAGTGACAACAAAACAAAAGGACATGAGGGAAACACGTACACATGTGGAGGGAGAATGACACTTGAAAGAAATCGGCTCTTAATTAGAAATATTCACCATTTCTCCGACTCAGCACCAAAATTATAACCTTCAGCAGAGCAGGTGGAGTTTTCCATGACATCTCAAACACGGTTCATTTTGTGGCCTTTGTTGCGAAGTGACGTGTGTCAACAGGAAAATGGCTTTGCACAAAAAGATATGTAGAAATATGATTTCAAGAAAAAACCCAGAAATTCTTCTGGATGGGGGCGTAGAGCGGGTTTTGGGGGAGAGAGTTATGCCAGTGTTATAGGTATCATCGCTTGGCAATGTTGAAACATTTGGACTGGGATTGGGTAGGGGGAGCTCTGATGCATGTTAGACACAATGAAGTTGCACCTCACACACTTCCTTGGTGTTCGCACCAGCCAGATTACATGGAACTGTTCACAGTAACTCAACCCTATTTAATTATTCAACAGATTTTAGCTATGACTGCTGCTGGATTAATCTGTTTATGCAGCTAGCTTCAGTGCCGGAGCTGTGTGCCACTAATCCGTGAGAGGCCCACTGTTCCTTTTCATCCTCTCATCATTTGTCTCTCACTGTGCTGATGTCACTTTTTAATGATTTTTATGCAACTGGAGTAATTCAAGATAACCAGACTTGCAATTTCCCACTACACTTGCGCTCCACATTTCTTATCATGCCATGGCAGCTGAAAACCTATATAAAGAGAGGAACATGATGGGTAACCACGTAATTTGGTGAGATATTGCCATTGAAGGGTTCTCGTGACATCATAAACCACGACGCCAAAGGCTGAAAGGTTTGTAAATGTCACCAGAACCCCGAGATTGCAACATTGTACCATATTACAGGTATATTTTTTATATTACAAGATGCTTTGGGTAGTTAGCTTGAAAAAGCTGCTTTCTTAACAGCACAGCTAACAATGGGCACTAACTGGAATTAGAATGTCTAGGATTTGTTTACCTTTCATAAATAAATGCTTGATAAAACAATGGACGATGGCCAGTGGGTTTATGCCACTTTGGCTACAGTGTTTACCGCATAATTATGGATTTACTGCATCTGCCAGATAATTTGCAGATATTCACAAATAATGTTTACAATAAACAAAGAAGAAAATAATACTGCCAGAAAAGGGAACAGTGAAATATTCTCCATATTTCATGGTTCCCTATGACATTTGGGTTTTTATACCACCGCATTTTCTGCAATGAAGCCACCCAAACATGCGTTATATATGCCAAGGCACTGAAATTAAACATGCCCCAAAAATAAATACATTATTACGTGCAACTGTACTAATAAACGCACATTCACACATTTATTACCACAGTGCAAAGGTCAAATTTAAGTTTATTAATACAGCTAAATCCGCATGAGAGAAACACTTTTTTCTGTCTCACAGACTGCATGTAACAATTAATTTGCACAGGGACACCAATTTCCTAATAGTCAATAGGTCTCTTCGCTATGACTTTACATTGCTGCACAAATGTAATTCCTTGCATCCTGGCTTCGTAAGAAAGCATTTTATTAGAACAAACTTACATGAGCAAATGCCATGGTATATACCATATATACACACACACACACACACATATTTATATATATATATATATATATATATATATATATATATATATATATATATATATATATATATATATAGAGAGAGAGAGAGAGAGAGAGAGAGAGAGAAATATGCTATGTACGCACACACATATAAGCCTCACACATATGGTGAACTGGAAGCGATTTGTCAAATGTTTATAAAGTTCTTAGCAGCTCAAAAACAATATCCTACAGAAGACCCATCTACACCATAATTGACAGAGTCACAATAGTACACACTGTAATATAATAACAGACAGTTAGATGGGGCGACAGGAATGGACAACGAGATAGATTAGGAGAAAGAGAAATAAAGACTGTCAGATGGACTGATAAACCTACAGATCAAGTAGTCCTTACAAATATTGCAAGTAACGCCTCAATTACATTTAAAAAAAAACAAAATTCTCCGTCATAAAATAATTTCTAAATTAACGCTAGCAATGCACACAAAAAATCGCAGATGCCCATTTCCGTATGGTCTTTATTTCACCTTCCATAAACAGCATTTTAAGCGGGGCATGTGATACAATTAACCCTTCAGGCACCGCGCTGAAGGCGGCTCCTGTGCCGACATTTTAAGTGTCAGGCATTAACTGAAAATTACACATGGCATAAAAATTTCATCGTGAACGCTACAGTGATTGAAAGGGGGAGCGGTGGCACTCGCCTGCTCCCCATGTTTTATTAATAACATTCTGACAGCAGACTGAAATATCCTCTGTCACATACAGCAGCTGAGCTCAAAAAATTGATCATGGTGGCTTCATTGCTAGGCAGGCATTGTAACGGCGCTCTAAGAAGATACCGCCAAAAAGGAGGCACGACGTTCAATGCGTAGCACAAAAAGTTGGAATGAGGGGCCCTCCGTGTCGAGAAGTGAGTCCACCTTGGTCCTGCCTTTGAAATGCATGTGATTAGGAAACTAATTTGGATAACAGCAGGAAACTGGCATTTTCCATTGAAAGTGAGTGGAAAAAAATAACCTCCAATGGGGGCTCTTTAGAGCCTGGCACATTTTAGAAGGAAGGTAGCTGACAATATGTCCAAAAAAGCAAGCTGTGCGCGCGCGAGTGTGTGTGATGTGTGTGTGTTTGTAGTAGTTGCGCATCTATAGTAAAGTATGAGAAGTGAGTTCCTGGAGAAAGCGCTCTCTTTTACCGGGCATATATTTGTCCACATAAATGCCTGATGATAATACGATAATGGACATAGACAATGAAGTTCACTGTTTAATGCGTAAGCTGGCTGTGTAGATTTATTTATTCTCCGTTGTTCGGTCGTACAAATTGCACCAGTGGCATTAATGCTCTTCGTATTGCAACCAGGAATATAACATGTCCATATCCTACATATCCGAATGTCCAATTATGGATGCCAATTAGTCATCTAAATCTCTGTAAACAATGTTACTTGTGCGGTACAAATTTAGGCTCGTGGGTCTAAAATGTGTACACCTAAATATGCATGCGCAGTTCACAGTCTGTGTGACGCACGCCCACTGCACCCTTTTTCATGGGGTTCTTGGCGCAGTGCACAGCGCCTTGGGGATGCTCTAACTGAAATCTACAAATTAAATCGGAAGGGCACACTGTTTACATATGTCTGGGCCTATAAGGGAAGGGCTCAGATCATCTCAGTCCCAGCCCTGCGTCGAGGGCACATTATGCACGTGTGTGTTCGGAAGCAGGCTTGGGGGTTGAGGGGTGGGGGGCACACTCCGGCTTGCTGCAGGCCTTTATTTCTCCGAGTGCTGCCTGCTAATCAAAGCCCGTGCGCTCCCAGTCACAGCGGGAAGGGCCGCCGTGGTTGGGGGCGCGCAGTTTGGGCCTGTGATCCCGGCTGCAGAGGGCCGTGTTTAATGCCAAGTGCGCGCCCGGGAGGCTCGCGGCCGGTGTCGGGCCCCGCGGCCCAGCACAGCCTGTGGCTAGGTCCTTTTGTCACACACGCGGAAGCGCAGGCTTCCTTTCTCTTCCCAGATTTACTGACCCCATTCCCCCAGGGCTGAGAAATGAAGTGTCAAAGTGCTACCGACTGTCCTTATCTTGAGGGGACATAAAAACCGTAGGGCTTGGAGGGCGCGCCTTGATAAAACACTGCGTGTCAGGGAGCGGGAGGGGCAAAGCCGAGGCACCAAAAGGGAAGCGATCATCTGGGTCTCATCAGACGGTTGTTGCAGGGTGCTCTTCCGTGCGTTTTTCGCCTGGTATGTGTTTTAAGTGTGAGAGAAATTCCCAGACATGCTCTCCTATACATCATCGTGGTGTCTGACCCCGGCCTGACCCTGGCAACGGTTTGAGAAATCTGAATGCGAACAAAGGCTCTGTGTCAGCAGCAGGGAGAGATTGCGGGATAGTCGCCCCCCCATCAACTTTAATCGCAAACAGCAGTTTTGAGTCCGTAACTTTGCAGGGTTCCACCAAGGCGAAAACATGCAACCTCTGTAGGTGAAAACGCCCCTCCCGCGGCCTGCGATTTCCCTCAGCCCTCCGGTGCTCCCTTTGATGTATCTAGGCAATTAGCTCTAATGCCCACGAGCTGCAGGCCTGCTTTATGGCTTGGAAGGTGAGAGCTGTTTATTACAGGTAGGCTCCTGGGACCCGTAAGGCATTCTGCAATTTTAATTATGAAAAAAGCTAATCTAAAACATAACTATTATGCACAGCAAAACAATTACTATCATTATTATGCACAGTGCAAACTACCCGACTCATCCTCCCTTGGCACCCATTTAAAAAAAAAAAAAAAAAACACTTGGCTTGGCAAACGTGTTGATGTGGGCTCGTGCTCTACTACTAACAGCGCACCCCAGCAGTGCCAGAGGCAACTACCACAAGGTCATGCCATGATTTACAGACGCCCAACCGGGGCACATGGCCCTTTTATCGTTTTCAAAGCCGCCCCGTGCTCCAGTCTTTGCTTGTACACTTTTAAAACTCGTAAATATTTTATAAATGACAACAGAACATATGATTCACATGCACTTAAATGGGTTTTCACGAGTGATTGTTTTGCAACAGCATTTTGTTCGCACCTGGTTTTATTTAATGTAATACTCGAACCGTCTTTGAAGTAGGGCCTCTCTCCCCGGGGATTAACGCTTATCAACTTTCCCCCGCAAACTCTTTTTTCAGAAACGTCTGCTAGTGGTTACTGCGGTCCACTTTCTATGGAACTTATTTTTTTCCATTAATGAGCACCGATGGTGGTGCTTCTGTGCTGGGACAACTGGACTATATTTTTTTATGCTGTGTACAGTTTCAAAATAACCTATTTCCTTTAAAAATGAAAAAAGAAGCCGTGCCATACTACTGTCTGTTCCCTCAAGGCCTTTGCTTTCAGCATTTTTAGCATTGTGCCCCCAAAAAGGAGGGCACGACATGCGGCATTTAAGTCAAATATACATCATTTGAACAATGAAAATACTAAATCGCAGGGCACGCAAAAGTTACATAAAATGTTAAATGCTACAAATACACTGTGTGTATGTTCTTGTCTGTGTGCCCTTCCTTGTAAAGTTATCTTTCTTCATTTTTGTATCATATGCTAACAAATGTGTGCGCCTTTGGTTCTTGACACTGTGTTCAACATAGCGGTCGCCCTCTCCTTGTGCTCAAGAATGTGCACAAACTCTGTCCTTGACTCTCTAGATGACGGGCAGGAAGAACAGATTTCTTTTTTTTTTCAACAGAACAAGCTGTGAAGAACTCCAAGAGAAACAATGTTGAAAGTGTGCTGAAGGCTGTTCAGACTCTAGGCCCCCCCATCCCTCACGCCTTGGGATGTGTGCAAAACTAAACTCCACAGTACTGTACACGACTGGATTTTTTAAGAGAAGAAAAATGATACAATTCTCAGTATTAGAATATCATCTGACACCACACTGCACAATATAATGTACCTCCACTCTCCGACTCATCCCAAACCTCATTCTACTACTATGATTTCCAAAATACCACTTTCTAGACTCTTCCCTCCTCTATTCCTCCTTGGATCACCCCAAACCTCATTTTAATACTATGATCTCCCAAATGATCCTTCTAAATTCTTCCCTCACCTATCGCTCCTTTGACTCATCCCAGAACTCATTTTCCTACTATGATCTCCCTAATCCATTTCTAGAGATTCTTCCCTCCTCCATCTCTCCGTATGCTCATCGCAAACCTCATCTTACTACTATGATCTCCCATTAGACACTTTCTAGATTCTTCCCTCTTCTATCCCCTCCATTATCCTCTTCAATCCAACAAACAGACTCACATGTCCACCGCTAAAATTAACTAAAATTTCACTATACTGATTCACCACTACTCCTTTTTGGGTTCCAGAGTAGCGTGCTACTCACTGAAAAGCGCTTCGACACCTCGTCAGGGGTAGTAAGCGCTATATAAATACAATTACAATACAATACAATATGCTTCTAATGTGCACAGATCACAGAAAAAGGTATGATTACTAACCAGAAAACTGCAGCAATGTCAGTTTTAGAAAAACTGTACATGAGGTGCAGGTACACACAAGTTCAATCAGCTTGTAGGCATGATTTAACATGTATGAGAATAAGGGCTAGTGTAAACGTTTACCAACAAATAAGTATGAAATGATGAAAATAGGACATATTGTGTACCAAGGGGGCTAGGCAAAACCTCTGTTTCCATTGGTGGCCACTGCAGGTGCCTCTCTGACATCAACACTGTGAAATAAAGTAGGTATGAGAATCACGGCACAAGTCTGTTATCAGTTGCAGTCCTGCTGGGCCGTGGAAGGGAGCACTACCATTGAACACAACCCTCTGCAAACGTCTTAATATGATGGAGAGCACAAACCTATCACAGATAGGGATTGACTTTTAAAAAGTCTATTTACAGAAATAATTTTTTACTTTGGTTGGTGTAGAAAGATACAAGGAGAAGAGGTGGAGCACTTTATTTTATTGTACACAGGTCGATCCCAACATCAACTCCCCAATAGGAGCTGAAATATCATCCAAGCAACAGAATGTCTCTGTGACTGCTCTAGACTTCCAAAACGTAACCACAAAACATCTCTGATCCCCTGTCTAATCACCAGCACCACACAAAGTAACACGAGAATACAATGTGACTGCAAGTATTCTAAGCATTATCAAATGTACCTGAAGACAACCAATGTCACAAAATTCCAAAGCTGTGTCAGATATAGTATCCCAATTACTTTGTAGAACATTGTTTACAAGGGAAGAGGGCAAATGATGAATGTCACTGGTTGCCATCTTTACTGGATGTGGGTACAATTATCAAGGCTTGTGGTGTTCTGAAAGAGTCGTCGGTTTAGCACATAAAGTTAATAGCTGGCCATGCACATATAGACCCAACCGCTGAAGGTTATAAAAACCAGCACAGTGAATCCCGGCTATGACTGCAATCATATCTTCGTCAGAGTACACCACATATTTCTTCAGTTGTGAGCTTATCACATTATATCTCAGATGTTTTTATTCTTTCTAAAGTTACTACTGCATTATGGGCTTTCCTTTTTTTCCACAATAGCTTTGAAATATTAGCCAGCACCTTTCCTGCTTATCTACAAGTAAAAATTATGTAAGGATGGGAACCTCTGTTACTTGTTCAAAATCTTTCTCGCTTTTATTTTTATTTAAGCAATTTTACAAGCATTTCGATTGTAACCAGATGTACATCCAGAGACATGCCTAAAACACACCAGCGATCGAGAAGTGAGCAAGGCCCAATGTTAGTACAGCCTGAAAGGTAACACTGCTACCAGGAATTCATTTAAGAATGCAATATTATTGTTTGCTTTACTTTCACATCTAGATTTCTGTCATCGTGGCTAAGCTGCTCCAATAATATTTTCCCAAATCAAAGTTAAGATGTATTATTAAGCCATTCAAATGTATGTTCTGTCTACTTATAAGAGTTAAAAAAGGTGTCAGCTCCCGATTTTTGGGCACAGTAATGTCACAAAGCGGCTTGGACCCGCAAGTGTAGTTTCAGAACAAAGTCTCCTGAGGATGCTCAATTTTTATTATTAAAATGCAACTAGGTCCATTCACAAGGCCCTGTCATTGCCATTGCGAAGGGCGGTTGGACAATGGACTAGAAATAATTGGTGCATTTCTGTTGGTCACATGGCACAAAGGAGGAAGGCTTTTGAGATCTACCATTGCTTGAAAATGTGAGCAACAAAATGGAGTTCATTAATGTTCCCATAATTGTCTGAATAGCTTATTGTTTGACGAATCTCCTTGTATTTGCACTCTCTGTAGGGGTCTTGGATGAGAGAAAATCCAAGAACTTCAAAATTCAACAACTTCAAAAAACAGCACACCAAATGTGTTTTCTTGCAAGGTAAGCAGTGTTTTTTCAAACACCCACACTGGTATGCATGGTCCATTCTGTACGAGTACTGCAAGTCCACGTGTACTGCAGATCACAAGGCCAGACTTCTTCTCTTTCATACACACATAGAGAATTTGCTTAGCATCGAGAAATGTTGCTGATACTCTATTTTTAGCAGTATAACAGCATTTTCTTTAGGCATTTTACAGCCTCTACCAGGGGGTAAAAGGGTATTTGTCACAAAGTACAATACACCGTTACTGAAAGTGGACATTTTACATTTGGTATTAAACAAAAAATATAAAAACAGCCGATCACCAGTATGGATCATTTTTGAGATCACAGGTCACCTGTAACCGGTGTAGGACTCTGTGGCAATTCAAAAGAATGTCATCGCTCCCTGTGCCTTACTTTCTCATTATACCCCAGTAGTGGACTCCAGGCCTATTCACTGTTCTAATGCTCTGTTCAGCCCCCACTCCTATTGTCAGGCAGTTCATCTCACTGAAATATATAGATTTTGTACTTAATAGCTCTGGACGTGAAGCGCTGATTAGGGACTTTTGCATTCACTGGACAAGCTATGTCTCTTAACAGACTCTTCCTCCTTGTTTTCGAGTCACAGTCCTTTGACCAAAATAGTCAACATGAAGGAGGCAACACATGCTAACAACATGTATATATGTGCACTTATGCAACGACCAGGCTTTGAATAGGACTGATTTCTTTTGTCTGTAATCAACATTTGTATTCCCATTTAAGCTATGTCTGTAGTCAACAGAGAGGGCATAAGGAACTATGCACTGCCCAAACGTTTACTATCAGATCCTGCTCTTCTGAGTTACGGTGTTGCAGAGAATCATATATCTATGCTGTTCTTTGGGTTCCTTCCCTTTCTTTGACCTTTGGTTGTGAATTGTTGTTATCTGTTCCTCCTATGACATTGCCTTTCTGTTGTTGCATTTTCTGCAAAAAACGTTGTTCAGAAATACTAACGCTACATATGTATCTAAATGCTTCCTGGAACAGAGCTGGTGTCCTCGAGCACCAAAAGCACACTGCTCTATCATTTCCTGTATCCCTCCCAGTGTTTTTCAGTCAAACGATTTCTGACACATTTCATGACACAAAAGAAAAATCACGCACGACAAACCTCAGACATGAAAAATGAAGCGCTGGCCATTCTTCCGTGACAGGGGTCAGAGATGCATTGTATGTCAAAGCAGACAATGGAGAAGGCGCTGCCTCCAACAGCAGGACGAGCGCCTCCCAAACCGCAGGAGAAAATGCTTGCTACATTTGTGACTTGGACCATTCTCTGCAACCCTCAGGCTGCAAGTTACTCTTAGGTTATCTTGTAGGTACTTCAACATATAGTGGGGCTTCTTATGTGGCCACCTGCATCAGTACTAACCAAATCATAACAATGATTGCAAGACAGAGCTCTCCAACTACAACCCACCTTTCACTGGGGAGGCTACCCATGTGCCTAAAAAGGCCTGTCTGTCCTACCACTATCATCCTGTTTAGACCCCCCACACCCCAATGCAGAGTCAAGACTTATGCATGAGCGGGAAACAAGTGCAAAGTTTTGAACTAAGACTCCGGTAGGACGAAAGCTCTCAATCAAGCTATTTTCTGCACAATCTGCTGCTGTTGCAGTGCACTGCTGTGGCCTTTTGGACAGCAGATTGCGGTACCAGACAAAGGAGCCTCTCACATAATCCTGCTACCATACATGGAAAAATGTGGCACTGGTGGACGGAAATGGTTCTACGTTTACCACAAATTCTGTATTTACTACCATAGTGGCTTTTGTTCTAGGAATGGTTTTGTGTCAACATTCATAAACGAGTTATCCTTGCCATGAACATTAGCCGCTCCTGCTTATCCTTTTTGCACCATAACATAATGAATCCAGCATTACAACTTTAGTTGCTGCAAGAGGACAAGGTATCATAAGTAGGGATGCCTGCTGGATTGTGACCTCCCCCCACATGACCTGTTCATACATTCTATCTGGACCATACTCCTGGTGGGTGCTCCCCCTGGCTGTCCCCCCCTTCACACGCAACATGAATCCCCACACACGTTGTCCAGACTCCTGAGCTTGTTTGCTTTGATATTACGTTCTGACTGTTGTTTCTGTGTTTATTATTGGCATTTTCACCATGGGCACATTTGTGCCGCCAGCTGCATTGTTCATCAAGGAGATATTGCATGTGCCACATGATCCTGCAATATTATGACTGAAGCTATATCTGAAGCTGTTGTTTAACTCTATGCAAAACATCCAATAAACCCATAAAAAAAACAGTAGGGATGCCTCCTGAAAAATATTCAGGTTCAATAGAATTCTGAGACTACTGACCCAGCTTCCTGTACATATATTTGTATATATTTTGATAGGTGGTTGGAAAAAATGTCAACTGTAAGACACATTCCGATCTTATTTTTTTTTGCAAACTTGGAAGATGCTTTCTGTCTTTCACTGTGCACAAAAGACACAATTTTCACCAGTTATGAAATCTTGGAAGATCCCTGGGAGTAGATAATGTGTTTACTGGATATAGATTCAGACATAAATTAGAACCTGTCCAAGAATTAAAATGGATTCATTTGTTCCCTTTATTGCTTTACATCAAGTAAACAAAGAACAAATAGGGCAAAAGCAGACCGCATCTTATTTGAAACAGTATACGCTGGAAGCACTGCAAAAAAGCAGGGCCTGCTATTAAGGAAACCAAACGTGCAGTGCGATTTCTGATAGGGGAATTATGTTTGATGCATCTCCCTCTCACTGAACTGTCGTGACAGCATTTGAGCCCTTTAAAAAGAAATAGGAAAAAATATAAGCCTAACAATGTGTGGTTGTCAGCAAATACATCTCCAAGACCTAGGAGGTTCTGCGGGAAACAGTCCGTGTGGAATGCAACCGAATAATGAAAAGGAAAAAAAAAAAAAGCACAGCATATTTTCTATCCCTTTGATTGTGAATAATATTTCAGACAGAAAAACACATTAGCTCAGCTACGGCAGGACTATAATGCATCTGTTCCTCCTGACCCGCGCTTCGAGAATAAACATGAAACGCCAGTGATTTTTACCTTGCCAGCTTAATGAAATCTCGAGTGAATATTACCTCGAAATCAAGAAGATTGGCCATGGATGGCCATTTCAGACCTGTGAATTCTGCCAGAATGCGCATGTTTGTCCACAGCTCTACCTACATTGTAGACAGATGTATTTGCGCTCTCCCCAACCATTCAACAAAACATTCCACTAGGTTTTTATTTTTCACTTCACCTGGGCTTATGTTGCTTTGAAGAATACGAAAAATGCAGCATGGTGAATAAGGCGAAAGGCAGCCTTTTATCAGGCCACCAAATGAAGTTGGAGCTCTGCGGTGCATAACAGAGCTAATTACAAGTTCGAGAAGTTTTTGTGGGTGAGCTTCACCTCAGGTATCACACACACATTCCAAGGCCCTGTGTCATGCACTGAAACATCTGCAACAGGATCTAGCATTCTTCACCCATGAGATAAGCAAAATAACACGCCTTTAATTAAAAGACATTTTCTGTAAGTGTAGTCCCTGTAAAATGTACTGCTTCCCAGGCCCAGTGCTGTTTCTTGACTGTATCCCATTGTGTCATCTGCCTTCTCACAAGTAAACATTCCAGCTTGCTGCTGGTGTGTGAAAAATGTCTATGTTTTATGGGGTAGGAACTAGTAGCAATAATTCAATTTCCTTATCCTTAAAGGGAAAAAAACCTAGCCTCTCTCTACAACAAAGAGATGTGAAAAGCCATGTGTGCCCAATATTTCCCCGTTCACAATGGACAGAATTCGACTGGTAGCAGGGCCTGGAGTCACAGTCTGGCAAGGCAAGCAGATAATGCATTAATTTAAATATTGTCACAGTGATTCACCACTGCTCTTTGTGAGCAATGCTGCTGGCTTTAACAACACTCATGACATTTTTTGGTGCAGGCATAGAATGAATTTCCCTCTATGTAAAAAATATTTCAGAAAAAAAAATCCATTTGAATTAAGAATGCTGCATCTTACAGCTGTTTTGTAAGTATTTTTGGTTGTGGTTTGTTCTTAGACAGAGTGGTTTTCATCTGCTTCGTCCATCCACAAGCCCTTAAAATAGCGCTTCAGAAAAATGCAATTTAATCAGAATGAGGATCTAAATTGTAAGTTTATACAAACCAGTCTAAGTTTAGGTCAGGGTTTGCTCTGCCAAACCACTTCTGGCCTTTCAGGCACGTCTATGACAGCAGGCCTACATTTCATTATTTATGCAGAGCAAGCCAAACCAAAGACCTGGGTGGGTCACCAAAAAATGAGGTAGGTTGTTTTTTCCATCCACAGGACCCCCATTAACATTTAAACTAACGCACAGCTTACGAAGGACTGACTCCAAGTAGAACTACTGCAACAGCACAAATATTGAAGTAAAACGACAGAAGAGAAGCTACAAGAGAACTGGAAAGAAGGAGCTTGGCAGTAATGAGGGCGAACATGTGTCTGTTGGTCTGTCGTTTCCTGCCATCTGTGCTCATGGTGCACTGTTCCTTTACCGCTTCGTGTGTGCATCAGTCCAGTGCTCTCAGAGCTCAGTAGGCTGCCTCGTGCTGCTCTAGGTTTGAATGAGCGTCCTGGGCATCGCCTTGACAAATGTGGGAACGACCACAGCTGCGAAGAAGGGGCTTTAGGTTGCAGGCCCTTGGTCAATTGAAAGGTTACATTAAATGTAAATTATTAGACAGTTACTTAGATATAAACCCTTCTGCACCAGGTGAAAGGCAAAACAAGGCCTGCACTGACACAGAAGACATGCTGACAGATAGGCTTTTAAGCTAAGACTGGCAATTAAAATCTCCCACATTTGAAAAGAGGAAATGCATTTATGTAATAAAAGTATGCACAATTTCTTTAGAGCCTTTGAGTCTTAGAAGCTGTGTTATTTTTCTTTTTCATTCAAATGAATAAGTGTTGTGTTAATTTTTTTTAGATGGACCAGCAGCAAAGGTTCTCAGTTACAAATGTTCCATCATGAAACGTTTTTAAATGCACTCTGATACCGTTTCGTTTTCAGTAATCATTCAATATTTATTTACAGCCGGCCTATATCTTGTGATAGGATGCCAGCTTCATCTGTAGAGGCATCGAGGGGTACAGAATGTCAACGCCAGTGTCCAGTTTTCCTATTCCAGGCGGTGCTTCACACATGTGACCCCGGAAGGGCATTGGAGGCCAGGGTTAATGACCTTGCCGAATGCTTTGATAAAAATTCATTTGATTCCATTACAGGCTGAGGAGACGCCGAATCACTTCAGCTGGGCTCAGTCAATGAGAGAACCTAATGGAGTAACCATCTGTAGCTCAATTTCACTGGCCACCTCTAGTAAACAAACCAGCTCTAGCAGCCACATTTAAGACCTTCCTTCAAAACATGTTCTTCAAAGGCATGACTAGCATCACCCTGCCATTTACTTTTTGATCGTTCATTTTGACTTAGCTTTCTAACACAGAAAACGTATTGAAGTAGGTTCAAAAATGCTACTTTATAACCACAGTAACAAAGCACAAAAGAGAGCAGATTCAAGAACGAGCACATACATTTTCTGATATTAGCAAACAAAAGGCAATTTACATCAGGATGGCACTGAGAGTTTAGCACAAGTCAAATTAATGGCCTTTTACAATTTCACATCCAGTTACTGTGCCTAAGAACAGCACTGACAGTAGGGTTAGTTCTGTTTCCTGCTCAGGAGGCCATAAACACCCTTTAGGAGCCCCCAAGAAAAGTAATTATTGAATTAGGAAGGCACAATCAGAGGACATATACCCATGGATGCCTTTATCAGTGCCACAGATGGCTAGTGAATTATCCAACTTTCAGAGCACTGGGCCGAATACACAGGGCTTTTAATCAGCCAATTAAAATAGAACTTGCGTAACTAGCCAAGCAAAGTAGAGGTTGATTTGTAAGAGTGGGTCAAAACGGCAAGCAAGACAAGCTATCATTACATAACTGTGGATTTGGAAAAAAGATATGCTTTGTTTACACAGAGAGAAATCAGCTCTAGGCGTTCTTCAAACTCGAAAATAGCCTGTACTTGGAGAAACTACCATCACAGAATATATTTGCAAATGATGAAGGCAGAGAGCCACGAGGCAGAAGACTAGGCTACTAAACTATGATATTTGCTATCTGAGAACCACCACTTTAATTTAATGCAGTCACCTGTTTGGCAATGAATTGTTGGTTAAGGCTGAGAGAGAAAACATTAGCACTTAATTTCAGGAGTTGCTGGACTGTGACCCAGTCACCTTTGTCATCTGGAAATTCATACCGGAAATTCAACTTATACCATGTTTTATATGGTGAATGATAAAGCTTACTTTATGAATGGTCTGCACAGAATAGGGATACAAATGTGTCTCTTTACCTGGGCCCTAAGGATGGTTTGAAGTCAAACACTTGAAAGCTGCTCACGGCTTTAGTGCTATACAAATGCAAATCAGAAATAGTCTGAAGGGGATGGCATGCACTTATCCAGTGTGGATGGATTGAATTCCAAGGCGTCCCGCCCCCCCCTTCCCCGCACACACACAAAATGCAAAGCAACAGAGGAATAAAAGGGTGTGCAGGCTCAGAGACACGTGGGGCAAACAAGAGCATTCATGCATTTGTGATCAATGTGCACAAGTTGATGAACAACTTTGTTGCACATGCTAGTTGGGGTCATGTTGACAATTGTGAAACTCAAAAAAGATAGCCACACAAATCGTTCTCAGACAAGATTTTGAGGCAACATAATCACCAGGAGTGGGTGGGGTAGGAGCACATACAAAGGGAAATGGCCTAATCTGGGGTTACAAACAGCAAGAGGACTGACCCTGATGGAGATCTCTGTGGTGGCAGCCAAAGGGAGGACATCTTGTCCCCTCCCATCATTTTTTGTCACTACTCTTCACACTCAATGGAAAATGAAGTATAATTTCCATTTAACGGATTGTTGATTTTTGAAAAATTTTAGCATGCTGCCCATGTGGTGAGAAATGGGGACCAGGAATGACGTTTAATCTCAAGACTCACTGAAGGGCACAGGGGGCTACTGGCACGAAAGGAGTGTGAGTACTAATAACGAAATGCCACAAAGCAACTTTAATTTTGGGATTTGTCTTCTGGCTTGTCATTTCAAAAGAAAATATAATTATGTGATATTTTTACTTTTCAGTGAAATGTCTGTCAGCATAATTACAGACTTAAGCTTTGCTTTGCTCCATACTTAGATGACTTCACTTAAAACAAAAAAAATAAGCCTTGCTATGGCTGATGCTTTTATTCACGTTGTCATACCTATGAACAATTATTTTGTCTTTACTGGCACTTGATTTCCTCAAGAAGCGCAAGACAGACATCAAGAGTTGCAACACAAACCATGCCATTTTTAACAAAATTTGAAGACGCTTTTTCACAACTGTGCAATGCATTTACAAAAAGGTGCTCCGTGATTGAAAAAGCAATTATCATTCTCAAAAATGTAATTTTGTGTCCATGTTGGTTGTTTCTGTCAAACTACAGAACAGACTAATATCTAGGCTGCCACCAGAGTGTTCTGGAGCGAGGCAGGAGCAGCAGCCATGTTACAAGCAGGCTGCTATTTGCAGGCATGGTGAAAGCTGCATGTAGCTGGACTGGCTTTATTGGGTTAATCAAGATGAATCTCGTGAAATGAAATTTGTATCCTTTTAACTCGACTGCCCTCTTTGTCAAATTGAAAGGGAAGAAAGCAGGCCTATTTACTGCAGCTCACAAAGAGATGATATCTAAGTGAAGGAAAATAAATAAAAGCATTTGCAACCCCGACCACTTCATAAAACCGCCTTCCACCCCCAACGCACATACAATGTCCCATCTCATTAAAGGATGAATGTGCTGGCTGGCTGGAAGCCTAGGCAATGAATTATGACGTATGACAGTCCAAGTGTGCACATGCAAATCCATCTATTCTTTCTTTTCTTGCCTTTGAGGGGAGGGGAAACCATTATTTTTCTCCTTTTCTAGTTCGTCATAGTCAGCAGTTGCTACTTAGCATATAGCAGACATCTTTCCATGGGATTCTAAAGCTGCACCAGTGATAAAGCAGGGGTAGCTTGAAGCTAATTGCGGCTCTGCGCCCTGTAGAGGTGGGGTGCTATCTCATGTGTATCTTTAGCCACAAATGCAAAGGCCCAATATCTATGGTGCATGTGTAAACAGATAAGAATATGCCCACCAGGCATTTTAGGAACATCTGTCAATTTTTGTATGGAATGCACTGATTGTGGGCTATTGATTACATTTAAACAAAGTTGTTACAAAAAAAAAGTCACCCGTTAACAATTCGAGTAGAAAGGCCTAATCAATATTTAAATGACTCTTGCTATTGATTTAAAATTAACTTTCAATTAAGAGATCCATTGGACTCTAAACTGTGACACTTATCCATTCAAGGGAAAATAAAGGTACATTTATCGATACACTTAACCGGCAGTGGCTGATTCCCTATTGATTTGGTCTTTCGCGCTCGGATCTGTTAGCGTCGTCAAGCTTTAACGTGCTTCTTGGATCTTCCTGGGAGAAATGCTGCAAGAGCATGAATGCAGAGGGGGTGATACAAAATCGCAGAGCAGGGAGGTTAAGTCTGCCTTTCTATTGCTTATCCATGGCTAACATACTCAAGACATCAGGGGAGAGGGGGAAGACAAAATATTACCACGGCGACACTAGACGCAGCGCGTCCTCTTCTCACATAGGAGCTGCACACAGGGATGAAAACTTTGCTCCTCTATTGATCAGGTAGAGCTCTATTGGTTCCTATTGACGCTGCTAACAAGATTGCCAACTTGTTTTTATTGATTAACCAATAATCAATGACAAACTGTTTAAGGAGACAGTAGCTTATTTGCAGATAAAGGCCTGCAGTTTAGGATTAATGTTATGATCGTAAAACCAAAAGTGACATTATCAAACGTTGCTGCACAGCTGACAGAAGACATTAAAACAGAGTTATTCTTATTTTCCGCAGAAAACCTAGAAGTGTAAAATGGACACACAACCAATACCCCTGCATTAAGACTGCACACCGACTGGGGAACAAAGAGAACTATACACAGTGTGACACCCAATATGCAGTCCTGTAATTCTTTTTTGCGCGCTTTTTTCTATTTTCTAAATTTTTATTTTCCAGTCGCAGCTCCACAACAAAGGGAGACTGGGTGGAGGGCACTGCAGCTTCTGGCAGTTTGATTTTTGCCATTCGAGCACTACATAAAATAGGCTCTCACACATACACATAACAGGGAAGAAATGCGATGTCCAGCAGACATTGCATATCACTCCCGAGTGGAGTCATGGTAACCTTAACTGTTTTGCATGCGCGGTCCTGCTTTTCTGAGCAGGGTAATAACTGCAGCTCCTTGCACTTACAGTGGATGCGGATTGCTGTCTTGCTCTCGGCCTCACTCTCTCCCTCCTTCTCTCTCTCTCTGGCTGCTTTTTTTATTTATATACACACATAAAAAGAATTGCTGCCTTTTTATTTATTAAAAAAAGCCCAGAACTGCCCGTTCAGTGAAATGAGGCTGCCCCTGGGTGACCCATTCATTACCTATTCATTTGGTTTGATGCAATCCCTGCGAGCAAAAATGCAAGCCACCTAATTATGCCACATATCAGAACCCTTCCAGATCAAATGGCAGGCAAGGCTCTTTAAACTAGCAATCTGACTTGTGCAGATAATATAAAATATTTGAAGATCAATTCCGGTGTATGATCAGCAAAACCAAAGATATTATTTTGTTACTTTCAATGGAAAATTAAATGCAGGGAATAAAAAATGGTCATGCATCTCATAGGTACAAAGAGATGCCTGTAATATTTATGCACCAGCGAGCCACATTTAATAACCCCCAAATGGTAATTTCCTCTGGCTGGCTTGTTTCGTTGTATATATATCAGCTACTCTCTGGGTTATAATGAGCCTGTGTGCAGACTCCTGCTATAGCACTACTGAGCGTGAGTCGCGATCAGACATCCTCCTATGCAAATACAATGCAAGTGTCCTGCTATTAAAATGCCTAATCGCACAGCAAAAGTGAACCAACACTCTGCATATATACAACTGCTACAATGTGCACAATGTCATTACCCCCAGCTAGAAATGAGATAATTAGACAAGTTATTGATAGCAGGTGGCACCAAATGACTCCTGCCAACCTCTGTGATCTGCACTGAGAAGCAACCAGTAGTGACAACTGGTTTAAGCATTGCTCGATCTCAATGTACAGAGACTCACTGTAAGTAACGTCTTCATCACACACAGGAGGCCACAGAAGCATCTCCCAGGATAGGCTTAGAAAAATGGTGAGAGGTCTTTAAATATACATATAAATCCATAAGCCTCTGCACAGCCACTAAGAATGGCTGGTGAGTTGAACGCCTTTTACAAAGATGTGCACAATGAGTAGGTCCCAGATTCACGTTCGGCAGCACTGAGTTAGTGACCCATTCTACTGAGGCCGATAAAATGTGTATAATTGTGTTGCCTAACAATAACATCTGTTATTCCAGCACAAAAACAGCTTGGGGTATGCTGATATCAACAACACATGATTGCAGATGAGCAATGTTATTGACAGGTAGATGGCTAGACATCTTCAATCTAGTCAGCTAACAATTTATGTTGATTTTCACCTAGCCTGTAATGTTCTAACACCAGTCCCCATTGCTCACAGAAGCTCCAGAATGTCCTTAAGTTGGGTGACTAAAAGCCACCATCAATCTTGTGCACGTTCTAAAAATTAGGCTTACTACAAAATAAACATTAAACCTGATTTCAAGATTAGGAGACCCACAACTACAGAAGCATTGACCTAGTAATGACGTACAGGACTATGGAATTCTCTCTTCGCTGTATTTTTCCTTCTGCAAAGTCTCAGCCAAAGTAGATGGAACGATCAGACATCACAACCTCTGCCAAACCCTGTACACACTTCAGCTACAAATCATTACGTCTGCCAAATCCTGCAGAAATCTCTGCTGCATAGAACCCCCTGGATGTACACTGCAAGTGTCTGTGGAGAAGATCTACTTTTATCATTGTGTGTGTGTGCACACAGCATGGTCTGGACAATATGCCGCTTATAATGTGCAATTCTGTCACTGAACACTGGAGTAGGGAATCGCTCTGTGATTGGACAGTGATTCAGACTCATAGCACGACTGAATGCTGAGCAATACACTAGATGCCAATCCTGGGTCTAAAAATAAGCCTCAAGGAGAACCTCTGATTTCATCACAAACTGGCTATTATATTTCCAACTATCTCTATTACAGTGTAGTATTTACATAGTACAGAAATTTCAACTCCAGATCATCATCACTAGGATCAGCTCGATGAGGAAGTTTGTGACATCACGCATTTAAACACAAAAAGACACACTTGATTTCTGAAGATGGCTTGAATAACTCACTGACATAAAATTCTCCAACAAGTGAAGCACCTGCTGCTGAGGGCTCTGTGCAGTCTGCAGTCACAGGCTCCCATCTGACAGGGACACCCTGATAGATGCTCTTTTGGAGGTTGATGAATCGAGCATCAGTAAGATGGATCTAAATCACTGTTATTTGGGTGCAAGCGTATGGCACTAAGTGCTCTTTAAGTTTAAGTGTTTGAAGATATTGGTCTTACACAGACCATAACGCATTACCTACTGATTATCCTTTAAAATAAATAAACTGTACATTGTGCCTCCATTTTATTAAATTGTTCAAGTATTTAATTTACATTCAGGTTTTTCTAATTGTGTAGCGCTAGTGAATAAAAAAAAATAATTCAGTCAAATTTCTGTTTAACATAAGTTTGTAACTGAAAACAATTTTAGTAGATCACACGTGATTTGGGTTGCCTACTACTTTAATACATGTAAGCTAATGAAACAAAAAACATTGCTCCAGCCAACATCCACCAACCAAACTGTGCAGTGTAGGATGTGAAGAAAACGTGAGAGGTGGATATGAAAAGAGAAAATCAGCAGTACTATTTTCTCTGGAAAAAAAATCGTGTCTCTTCTACAGCAAAAGTGAGGATATGTCCACACAAACAACACAATACATTCCAAATTACCTTACCCATACAAACAAAATGATTACACACGTAAGGACAGAAATGAAGGGCGCCAGACCACTCTTCTGAATAGCAAAACACACCATAAACACGGGCCGCCATTGTCTCAAATAGTTGGCGTCATTTAAAAATACATTTGCATTTTCCACGCCAGAACCAAATGAGGGTCAGCCACCTTGGGGTTTTGTCTAGAAACAACGGCCGGCTTCACTGGCACGCCGCGTCATTTGATTAGCCATGCAAATTGGACTAATGGCAGGCTGCGACACGCAGGAGGTAATCTGAGAAATGCCAACTTGATGATCACACAAACACAATTTACAGGTGCGGGGCCCGGCGTCCTGGCTGCTGCCTGCCCCCGATTAGCCCCGCCTTAGGAGAGCCGAGAGGCCTAATCCTCTCCCTTTAATATTGAAGAGGCGAACCCTCTTCACCTGCGCGCGCAGGCCGCTTTTCCATCAAAGCTCCGGAGACTCCAGAAACAAAATCAATGTATGCATGTTCAGAGCAGTTTTCAGGGTTTTGTAAGACAAATCTTTCAAACGGGAGCTAGTTTAATGCTATTGAGCTGTGCTTCGATCTGCCAGAGTGAGTGAATAACAGAGAAACAGTTCACTTCCCCCTGCTCACACTGCAGGAGGCTGCAATCAGGTGGAGCACTGCACAAACCCAGCCGGAGAGGGGCCCAGTCACCTTTCACCCACTCTCATCCCACCGGCAGCCTGACCGTGGGATGGTTAAACAAGCACACCTTAAGGATGCAGCGCATAATTAAAGAGGGCAGGCTCCTGAGCAACAGAACAGACCTGTGTGCTGTAAACACAGCACTCCACAGCAAACGCAGGTCCTGTCCTTACTAACGCAATAACCTGCAGATCTAAACGCCTACTTTACATTGTAGCAGCTATCCATCTCTTGGGGGTGTAGGCCCCATTCACCACCGAGTTTAGTGTGAAGAATCCTGGATTATGTTCAATATAGGCCACGCTCTATCACCTTCTTGAGTAAGCAGTAAAGATTGTAATTATCATAGGGGTGGTGTTTAATAGACAATGCCTTTTCTTCATCACACGATTAAAAGCGGTTTGCTTTCTGAACTGAGTGCAGATTTGTAACACTACAAACAACAGGCTAGGCTGTTACCCAGCTTTTACCTCACATGATGAAAGGCTGAGTCAACCCATTAGAATTTAAGCTTTATTTTTGGAGCTCACAGAGACTCTCTCGCTGCAGGCACATTGAGCCATTGCCTCAGCTGCCAGCAACCCCACAGACGAATGTGCCTTAAACATACCCGGCTATGGGCAGGGCTTTAAGTGGGATGAAAAAACTGGGGGGTCTCTCAAAGGGGCGCGACCAATGTAATTAAGGGCGTGGCTTAAAAACACAAACTAAAAATCTGTGCTTAGCATAGTGTGCCGCCCGACTTGTATTTTGCTGTTTCTGTCATTGCATCAAGATATATGATAGAATAAGTAACATCATACCTACAAGAAGTCAGGACTATTGGCTTTGTCAATGGTTTTTAGTTGCATAAGATAAATAAGCAGCAACTATGGCTTGTTATAAATAATATTGAAAAAGCTTCCGCTAAAAGCCCTGGTGACACCACGACAATGTTGCTGCTCCTGAGTTTGAAAAAGAGAAGGGAAATCCAGAGAGAAAATGACTCTCTTTAAAGGATTTCCCTTAACCTACAACGCTCACCTGGCATGACGTCATGTTGTAACTTCTCCACTAGTGAGAAGTGAGCAGTGTGAGCACGCGCACATCGATGTGCCTGCTGTCACTACAGCTGGAAAAAAACGGACCGCCTGTGCCAGGCACAAACAGAGCACGATAGAGACCCGTTTCAAGGCCCCCTTTAAAAAACTGCCGGTGCTCAGCATCGGAGAGACCCGGCCCACTTAAAGCCCTGGCTATGGGACAACGAAAGAAAACAATGGTACTGCAAATGAAAGTGGCAAAAGACTCCTGGTTGGTGCAAATGTGAAGCAAGAGTGGAATGATGGAGACTTGGGCCAGGGTACGAGCTGAAAGCGAGCTTCTGAAGGACACAGGACTTGCTATCGCTGATGTTGTGTGTGAGGCTGTTGAGGGGCAGGGTGAGGAAAAAGCAAACCTACAGTAAACGCCATCGTGAAACCACTGACAAACCATGGATATTCGTACAATGTCCACAATAAACAAGTGTTCCTATCAAAGCAGCTGAGAACAATGAGCTGCGGTTCAATCGTTCTGTTACAAAACATTTAAAAAATAGAAATGACCAACTACACAAAGATCTCACGTCTTTACATTCAGAGAAGCAGGACAGCACCTTCATCCACTCCATACTATCTGACTCCCTTCATAAGGTTGATTTATCAATTGGCATGCTCGTGATTATTGTTGCAGTGAGCATTTTGTGGGGGCGCAGTTACAATACCTGAAGATTTTCCACATTAAGCACTTGTGGCGTAAATCAATATCAAATAGCCATACATATTTAATATTTTCTACCATCTAGAATCTTCAGTTTGAATTTTCTAAAATAATTATTTTGCTGCAGGCAAACACTGGAAGAGGCTATATGTAAAATAGGAGTCCAATGGGAGAAAAGCTAGACATTTCTAATTTGTGCATTAGAAGATGTATACAAGCAAAAGAACACAAAAGCAGCCAAGGTCAGTCTATAAATATATTCCACATCTGGTTCATACATGACCTCTGAATTTAATTATTCACAGCTTCAAACGAGCTTTTAGAAGGGCATTACAAACCAATAAGTTACCAGAAATGTATGTAGTTTGATCGTTTATGTCAAAATCAACCTTTTAAATTGGAACCGAAGTTCACTGTCTGAGACTATACTTTCTCCTGTATTATTTTGCAGAAATAAACATTTACTATTGGTAGATGGCATACAGGAAAGCAAAGATGGAAAATACATCATTTTTGTTTATACACATGTTCATCTAACAAATTAACCAGAAGACAGAAAAGCACATTTTGGAATTGAGGAAATTGCACAAGAGACGCAGACATTGAAAAAATGTAAATTATTCCATTTCTGTTTTAAGTACAAATACTTCAGCAATGCAGGGCGACAATGAAGCTACAGAAGGATTACTTGTGAAAGACATGAAAACACCCACACTTGATGTTTATCGTGCTAATTGAACGTCATTGGTGAGTTTTTTCTTTAATTTAAATCGTGGCTGTACTAACAGTGGTGCACAGTCAATGCACGATACACTGATGGACATGGAGGAAGGCATTAGGAGTAGGCTGCACCTAAAACAGACTGGATGAGATCAAAGGACGAGCCAATTGTTCCTGACAAGGTCACAGGTATGCAGGATGGAAATATTTGTAGTCGCGGAGGTATGGAGGATAGATCCATGGTTAACCACATGCAGGTCACAATATCCCACCACCTTTGGGTCTACCTCTCCCACTCAGTTCAAAGGGAAGGTATATGTTTATTTAGTTGCCTGAGTGGCAACTCGTCTCCTTACACAACAACCAGGAGCACTGAATCTGGAGGCCATTATCGAGGGACCAGAATTCATACTGTGATCTGGAACTTAAGACACGCACCCTGCAGGACACCCATTGCTGTTTCTTTCTACATTTTTTGTGCCATATTGGTAACGTACTTATATACCATATATGACTTCTACCATCTCAATACGATCCAGAATCACTAAAGGCAATCGGAGGAGCTCTTGCTGAATAGCTTCTTCAATACTCATGAAGCTTGAGTGCTAGACAAATTCCTAACCAAAATATTTAACAATATGTATGACAATTATCAAGTGACGATGTAAACCTGTGAGTACCTAGATGGTCATCAAGACCTTCAACAACGATCAGAACGATCTATGTGATGTGGAAACAGCACTCGACAGGAAGAGTTGGGGGGGCAATGTATTCTCCATTATCGAGCAGTGCATGGATCAGCATGGGTGGAGATAAACTCTGGTATTAGTAGAGAACACTGTAATAGCGAGTGTAGGTACAATGAAGAGTAGAAAAAAAAGAGTACCTGACTCTGTCTTTTGTTCCTGTGCCTCCTCGAAAATGCCATGTTCTTCCTAAGTTCCTTGTGTAAGAAGAGTTGGGATGCCTCCATTGCCTTTTTCGGATTTGTATGTTTTTCTACAAAGTTCACAATCACCGCGTGCGAGGGGCCTAATCCTACAGGGTATGTCACCACAACCTAACCACATTGTTTTCAATATTTATGTACAGCTGCTAGTCGATCAGCTCAGGGATATAAGAATTACATTAAAGTATACTGATTACTGCATGTTTCAGCAGATCGCGCAGCCGTGCTCTGTGTCTTGCTCACGTAAACTACTGGATGAAGGAGGATTAGGTATACTTTAATCTCTGGAAAGACTGACAAACTGTGCAGAGCTGCCAAAGTCAGAATGACATTCTTGCATCAGAATCTCTTTGCTCTCTCCAACGAATTCCTGTATGGAGGAGAAAAGCTGGGAGTATTTAATTCCTTCTTATTTTCGGAGCTAAAGAGCAAGCATGGTAATAGAGAAGAGACTCATTTATTTTTGCCTGGAGATCGGGGTGGAGGTAGAAAGAGGTGATTCCTACACTGCTGTCACACTCAGCTTCTGATGTTCTTTACTTATACGAGTACCTGTGCATGTGGTAATGAGTACGAATTATCCTAGGGCCAGGATACAGAAAACTGATTAAGAAAACAAGCTGCAACAATAAACTCATATTTCACCTTGATTTGCTTTCTGATGTATTATCAAATAAGCTTGCCTATGTGTTTTCTCATTCAATAGGTAAAGAGGTCCTATTTCTTTATAGCAGTCAAATTCATTCAAAGGGAACTGAAATTTTTTTTCCTACAGAGGCACAAGAGAGAAGTAGGAAACATCATTCCTACTTATGAAAATTATTTCTAGTCACTACGTTGTTTAAAGATCCACTCAGGTTCCGGAAATGAATTGTTAACTTTTTTAAGCTCGACATTCCTCCAATCAGTTTGGACACCATTGTCAGATAATGTATCTCCAATCAATCGTGACACATTGCTGTATGGTCTCAGAATCGAGAAGAATAAAGCCTTGTGCATTCACTGTAAAGAGGAAATAGAAGAAGTCCTTCCATTGGCTATAGGATTATTGTAGATAGTGCAGGTGACTGGACTCTAGACTACATGAAAAGCTTACTATGCAAACATAGATATTCGTAATATGTCCACGAAAATAGTCAATCAGTAAAGGATCACTAGTTGCAGTTCACTCCTTCAATTACAAAAGATTTAAAAGAAAAAAAATGACCAGCAACAACATTCTCAACTCTAGTCTTATATCACCTTCATACACAGCATTTCATCTGATTTCTTTCCTTTGGTTGCTTTACTAACTGATAGTCTTGTGAGTATTTTTGCAGGGAACATTTTGTGTGGGTGTGGTTACAACAAATCGATGCAACCAGAGTGGTGCTTATAGAGGTCATGCTATCTGCAATGCCCACCACTGGGACTATACGCTCCACCACAACCGCCTCTAAATAAAGCAAACCAACTGATGGCCCGTGGGTCTTCCTATAGGGGTTTGCTAAAAATTCTATATTATCTTTTTAAGAAATAAAATCATTGTTATGACATTTATCACTCCATGGAGAAGCAAGGTATTAGCATAGCTTGAAAACAGGAATCCGGTTCATGCCCACTTAATCTCCGTTTCGCAAGGCCTTTCAACACTGTGATTAGCAAACATTCCTGTGCTAGCCTATTATAAGAACACGTTCTTATAATCAAACGCCCCCATTCTTTCATCATCATAATAGAAAGTATTCAACCGGTGATACCTCTCAACTCCAAAAATCCTTTCAGAAACACTGCAGATCCGTATCATTTGTGGACTAGCCTGCTTGCAAGATGTGAGGCGACAGGACTCTAAACAAGGTCTGTGAGTGAAAGTTAATGTACTGCAGGAAAGGAGGCAAGTTTAGCTTGAGAAGGGATCCAGACAGTGGTGATAGAAAGGGCACTATGTGCCACTTAGAGGCAGTGCTGGCCACTAGGCTGCTCCGGTTCTAAATATTTTACTAAGTTCATGTAAATCCACAATCATGCCCTGTGTTTACCATCCATATCACACAAAACAAAAAATACTATTTCACCACAACTACCTATTTACCGGTGATCCTAGAACAGTGAGATAGACACAGGGTAAAGTACCCCCATCCAAGTCACTGAGTATGTGACCTTTTCGAGGCAGAGACCAATGTCTGGGAGCCTTAAAGCGACCTTCCAGATTCTGGTTATATAAACATCTGGGGCATTTACAATACATAATACAGCTCATCTGATTTTTGTAAACATAAGTAGCATTAGCATTCTCCTAGAGCAGCACAAAGAATACTCATCTTCGCTACCAAGGTGAGTCATCAGTGTCTGTTGTATTTGGGTTTGTAATTAAAGTCATGTCTCTGGAAGACTGTAACAGATGGAGTAGAACAAGATGAACCATTGCTTCTACGTTGTGATGCACGTTTCCATTTGCACAGTAGTTTTAATTAGGAGCTATACTTATTCACATTATGAAAGGAATATCTAATGAACACGAGTTCTACCCTGTGCCTAGTACCTGTGAGGTTCCATTCATTTATATGCCATAATCAAGAACATTGTATGCTTAATTGTGAACAAAAATCCCATCAAGGTTATTCATCAGGCCCTGTGAACTAAGCATAAATGAAGGAAAAACGTGAACGATGTAGCTTTGCTTTATTTTTAAACGCAGACCCACATTTCATCAGATTTTCTTTTAGGTTAAATTGCCCACGTTGTGAGACAGAAACCCACCAGAGTTACTCACTATGAAAGCACCACTGCACTCTCAGGAAAGCTTGATTCTTTTTTTAAGTCGCTGGCCAAACCTCCTTTTTGAGTCAATCAGAGCACACTTGGTAATGGAGAGTGCACCTGCACGAGTGAATGTGTGTTCTTGCCCCTGTCTTTGAACAGCCCTGTCTGTAATTAGCTGCACTGGAATGGTCGCAAGAACATTAAAGCGAGACAAACATGACTGTATTCCCAATGAAAGTGCTCTCCTTATACCGCTGCATTGAAACCTGATAACTGTTGGTTCTAAAATTCCTTTGATTTTGTGTAGGTAATAAAATACTTTGGCAATTACGATTGACAGTTCTGGATAATTTTGAAGGCTGCCTTGCCTGGAGAAGATGAGTGTTACAAATCACTCCACTGAAAGAGGGAAGCACAGCAGCAGGCAGCAGACAGGGTTCAATTTCACAATGCTGATTATCTCATTCTCGATTCTATGCATGCCTAAATCTGAGAATCCCTCAAGCAGCTATATGGACTGCTACTTTTAAAATGCCTATTACCTTTTCATACTTCTTGCTGCTTCCTGAAGAGTGCTATTTCACCAAGCTTAAATAGCAGAAAATTGCACTTCTTTTCCTCTGCCCATCTCTTCAATCTCTATTAACCTGCACAAGAACAAAGGAGTATGATGGTCCAGCTATAGGTTAGGAAATAGGATTTAAGCTGCCTTTCATTTATGGGAACTTGTCTTTTAGGTTCACAAATGCATGCCGCTAACTCCACTCACACCACCTCAATGCATAACAAAATAATAACAATATAATCTGCTCTTCATTAGCTCTCTTGATAAGTGGATGCCAGTGTGTGTGTCTGGGTGTGCGTGCGTGCGTGCGGGCGTGGTAAGTGTTGCAATTTTTTGGTTTGTTAGTACCAATATGCAATCCACATTTCTTGTAATAGTGAATTGAATGTAAATGTATCCCTAATGTTATTGTGCCAAATTGTTGGAATGAAAAATCCGACCACCACTGCGTATACTATTTGGAACAAAATGGCATATGCAATACCAATGCTATCCGACAGAGTACTGCCGCACAGACGTGTCAATAACAAGTGAGAGGAGGGGAGTCAAGATACTGGTGGCAATTGCGCTCTCCTCTCCAGCCGTGACATAAACCTGACATCACTCCTACATCATTCGTACGTATGTGTATTATTTATGTACGCGTGTGTGCCTGTGTGACAAGAAACATCTGATTGGCTTACTTTCCACCACAGTTCAACGGTGGTGCCCGCTTCTTAAAATCTGCCTGTGCTAAAATAAAGCAGATTGTAGTGAAGCTGGGAGAAATGGAATGCTTTCTCTTATGGTTACAGGAGAACAATAGGCTTGAAGCAGAAGTGGAAATTGTTCAAGCACCTGGTTCTTTGGCTTGCAGCGGCCCTTTATTAGATGTCATACGCGGAGTGATGCATTACGCCTCTGACGACTTATACCCTAGAAATGTTGAGGTGGAATGGAGGACAAGGAGCATTTTTAAACAAAAAGGTTAAATGTTCCTTTTCAGTTGGACAATATTTACTAAATAATGGATGCAGCAATTGGCACAAGCCTTTTATGCATTGCTCCATAGAATAAACAATCTGACATCCTACATCTGACAGGCGTTATTTATGCACATACCTGGCTTCCAGCTTCCCTGCAAACGGAA
>CAWUFW010010412.1:165000-225000 GCA_963921515.1 Calotriton arnoldi | reverse complement strand
GTTTTTGGCACTTCTTCATAAGTTGTTACCTTTTCATTTGGTGCTTTGCCTTGGAACATCAATACGCATGGAAAACGGGCGGAACATTCTTAGATCCTGTTTGAAGCAAGATAGCTATACTGCACCAGACATACATGAAAAGAAAACAGCAACCACAATACACCATGACCTGTTTACAACAATTGTTCTCTATACAGCGGATTTGGGAGTTCTATCCAAAAAGAAAAGGTTTGGTATCCGAACTCAAAATCATCTATCTATCCCTCTCTCTATCTGTCTATATATTTATCCCTCTTTCTACACACACACACACACACACACACGTGTATTATTCTTGCCTAGGTTTACACCTTGAAGTAATTCACAACGTTTACCAAATAACCCCTGTGAGTTGCTTTGTCTTTTAAAAAATTTTAAATGCACTTGCTGTGAGCAATGCATTTCCTGAAGCACAGCTCTCACGCTTGATGGATCACGCTTATTTTATGTGGTGCTGTGTGATCGAGAAGGGAGATAAAATATTCTGTCCACAAGCTATTCGATACAATTTATCATCAGCGGCTCACTAGTCCAGTGATAATACCTGGCTTGCAGATTGGAATGATCAGATTCTGTTTTTATTTCAAACCGGAGCGATCCGAATACCAGAGTTTTTAATTTACATACATTAGTGAGGTTCAAATGTGGCAACAGCTAAAGGCAAATTTGCCTACAACCCGAGTGCTAGCCTTGCATAATGGCTCCCCTCTAGCAATTACTCACCAGTGAAGGACCCAGATAAAAATGAAAACAAAGAGAAGGCATAGGGGAGGCAAGGGTGCATGCACAGACACCATATTGTAGGCCTGGGCAATTACTGAGCCACACTGAAGGTCAGGGGGATCTCTGTTTTAGTAATGATATCTTGAAGCATCTTGCCTCAATTGAATTTCTAATGCAATTTTCTTTCTAGTCTACTGTCATCCTGCCTCCTGGTCTATGCTGTCATTTTTCAAAAAAAGTTCTGAGCGGGTGGCTGAGACACACAATCTCAAATAGCCCGCTGGAGGGAACAAATAGTAAGGCAAATACAATGTAAAGATCACTGCTGGTAAATGCACTGATTACATGGAAAGGCGCACAATTAACTCGAGCCTGACTGTTTTGCAAAACCAACTGCCTTATAATAAAACACGTCCCACAACAACAACATTGCTTCAGCACTGACCACAGTATTGAGTTTGAATTCCCTGCAGCGTCATTACTAGACATCTTCTGCCACCTTTCTAAATCTGAAAAGCTTCCTACATTTAGTGAAGATTAGGTAATGCTACACACAATCAATAAGGGCTATCAATTCCATACCTTGCTCAAAAGACCAAGGTGATTAAAGCCAGTGAGAGGGACGGGGCTCCAGGCGCGAGAAGGAGATGCTTCTGTACATGGAGGCCTGGTCAGAAGATACTATGATATTACTGCGTTAAAGCAATACAGCCCGATTTCACCTGATAGCACAGAGGCCAAATGGAAGACAAGCCTATGACACTTCCCCACATCTATGAAGAAATACCATGGAAGGAATCATCATTAGCGGGGGCATCGTTCTGTTCATTAGCACCCCAAAGTCTAAATAAGGATCGTAATAAAACATACCTTTTTTTAACATGAGCTTAATCTGAAATAATATATTTCATTCTCAAATACTTTTTCTGTTGCTGCTTAATTTACAATGGTTCTCTCCCATCCTAACAGTCAATATGACGAGTAACCAAGATCGACATACGAGCAGAAAGGACAAGTTCATTTTTACAATTATTCTTTGCTGGGGAGGAAGGGACCTGACAAATAATCCCCACCGCGATGGTGGGGCGGCCATTACAGTGTCGACGAGCCTGGACAAGTTATTAGGTCAGACGCTAACTTCCTAAGTAGAAAAATGATGTGGCCGCCTTTGTCATCTCGGCAGTAATGGCTGGAGTCGGTACTAATTAAGGCCCTTAGGCGGTGTGGTGCGGGAGAGGTCAGGGACTTCTTCCTGACACCTAAACAGTACAGGGCTCAATGGAACGGCCCCTAATCTGAAATGATGTGATGTGGAGCGGGCCCTTCAGCAGCACTGTATATTTAAAGTGAAATGACAGTTAATGATAGGGGAGTCAAGGAAGAGCAGATGGAGAGGCTAGCGAACACGGACCTCTGTGGTCAAGTTTACCACAATTAGCCATTGTGCTCAAGAAGAAAGGTCCCTAAAATGCATATGAGATGTTCTGTGACTTTTCAGAACCTTTGATTCTGGAAGAGTAAGTTGCTAACCTTTTCTCCATTTTCTTCCCCAAACACACCTATTGCATTCAAAGACAGAAAGACATTCATTCCTGTTGTTCTTAATTGAATGCGGCCCTGAGCAGGCATTCCATGCCCTGTGCGGTGCCCGCGTGCACACAGGCGCGCATGCGTATTCCTTTCACACACAGGCGCCTTCACTTTGTGGCCACGAGAGGCTGCCTAAGCTGAAAGGATAAACCTGTTCCTCAGAAAACCCTTTTAGATTGTAATCTTGCAGGGAGTAAACAAGTGCAGTAATGAATCTTCGAGGCAGTCACTATTTCCCCTGCAGGCATGGAACCTGGCAAACAAAAGCAATATTCAAAATAGAAACCAGGATTTATTCTGTTAGTCACAATAGACACCTGCAGTTTACTAATTACTACACAGCCATAAGGTCTGCTGGCAAACATCCCGTTCTCTCCTTTTATCCACACCCAGTGACACACCTGCTAGCCTTTAATTGACTTTGTATTTATCTCAGGAGCCCTTGTTAGCATTGTATATATAAATAATTATTGTGCACATTTGCTCATTCAAAGCTGTGCTAATGTACATACAGACAAAATAATATCAATAAGTACTTCTGGGAGGCAACTCATTTTTGTTGTGGTTTCCAAGCCTCGCTTACGATTGGCTCGCAGGCTCTTTTAGGGGCAATTTCAATAAGGGCAAACGTGCTTCTAATTTCAAGCAAGATTGTGTGATACAACAGCTACCTAGCAAAACCTATTAGATTGTGAAAGCACATCTACAGCTTGCCAGCAAATTGCTTTGCTGTAGATGTTTGTGGCCCAGCATGGTTTAATTCCTGGCAGTGATTACTTGGACCCAGGGGTTAGGTTGTCAGAAGGAGTCCTTTTAAAGACCGAGGAAGCTTAAAAAAGTGCAATTTGTGTCCACTAACGTTCGACTAGACTACTCGTAATATAGACCAATAGGAACATGCTTTGTGCAGTGTGTCAGTGTATCGTCAATGAAAGCAATTTTCTAGCAGCCAATGAAGACACAAAGGGACCTCACTTTTAATGTCTCGGGTCCACTGAAAGGCTTTGTATTTTAAATAAAAATAATAGCTGCAGTCAAGTATGATAATGTCCATAATTGTCGTAATTTCTGTAAATTATAACTGCCACCGCTTGCAAACCTCCTCCGCGAAAGCATAAGGTATCAATTTAAGATTTACATTACTGTTCTCGGAGAAGACAAGCTTCTTGTAGGAAACGTAAGTAGAATGGGTAAGTTCATAACATTCGTCTCAAAATCAAGCGCCCACAGTTATTGCCGCAGCACTTGCATTGTTGCACAATCATGCCCTTGCATACACTAGTTCCCTCTGCACTAAAGTGTGTATAACCAGCGGCCACCAGGAACGCATCTGTTATATGAGCTTTAACTACTACAAATGTGGTAAAAGATGAGAAGAGGCTGTAGCACATGGATAATCCTGTAAGAGGTATAAACCCACACTACTAGTACGCCACCTTTTGTCGGGTGGGAGGTTTCAGTGTACATATCCTCTGATAACAATAGCTAAGGCACAGACACAATGTATGGAGTGGGTTGTGTGCCAGGGATCACATGAGGATATTTCATACCAAGTAACTGCCTTTAAACCAAACCTAGCCCTAAAAAAAAAAACAGAAAATTATAAAAACAGGCATATAAAATTTAAAGTGGTGCACAGCCAGTAAGATACCAGAGTGATGTGAGTACCAGGGTGTAACACATAAAAAATTGTCATTTCCTGAGGGCCAGTTCAGCATTTTATACTCTTACGTTAGATAAAGAGTCCCTTTGACTTTGGAAATATTAACTTGCGCCTATTAATTATGTCCCAATAGATCAAAAATCAAATTTCAGGATAGCAAAAGTAATATTTGCGTTGTGGTATTTATTTTCCATTAGCTAGTAGGGGACTGACAATGCTAGTAAAGGCCTTATAGATATTTACAACTCTGCATGCTCCTCTTGGCTTTTTAAGCCAGCCTTGCATCTTATACTGCATTTTAGAACTGTTTACAGTCAATGAAAACACAAAGAGGCAAAATGGAAATAAATACAAAATAAAATGTTTAGCAAAAGCACTCTGCATATTCAATGGTTGGGCTTAATATTTTAGACACACAATTATATGCATTCTAAAGAAGATCTATTTTAGCAGGCAAATAAATTAGAGCATTAATGGAACAAAGAAATCCCGTGGGATAGATTCCGGATCCAATTATACCATTCCTACGTTTGCCATGAACTTTAGTTTAATGGAGTTTTTTTTATTAATTGCATGTTACGTGAAGGGTTCTTGCTTTATGAAAAGTCGTAGACTTTATATTCAAAGGCAATTCTCTTGTGAGCCTGCTGTATATTCCAACTGTCCTCCAAATAATTACAGAGTGGGGACTCAGCTGTCATTCATGTGTATCCGATCCATTGTGTGGACAGAAAAAAAATGGCTGCCCATACATTAGCGCATCACCCATGGCTAGTGCAATGACAAGATAGATTAGGATGTATATTAAATCTCACACATGGCTGCCTCTCTGTATCAAGGTAGAAAATACTGGCTCTTACATACATTAGGGACTGCTGTTGGAATGACATCTACATTAATATTGACAAGATATCAATTTTTTTTACACATACTAAGCCAATAACTAGCCCAAACCTGCTAAACTTAGATAACAAACACGGGAAATAACCTGCCAGGCACAGCATTATTTGCTTTTATCGAAAAAAAAGAAATATCTAACACAAAAAATATATCGCCTCGCTTTTATGAATTATCAATCCTGCAGCAATACATCAAGCGCCATATACAGCTGTGGTTTGGTAATCCAATCTCATTTGTCAAGCAAGAATTCTAGCTGATAAGAAATGCTTCTAGAAAAAGAAAACCCATCACAAACAATAACATAAATATTACATACATAGGAGCCCGATTATAAAAAGCTAGCTTAGCATCCTTGTATTATTTCCTCTCCCAAATATTAACGCGCAGAGAGGAGATTAAATTCCCGAGACGTAAGCCTAGTTCTGTAATAACCACCAGTGACAAACGCGCACACAAACCTTGTAAAAACCCAAAGCCCGCCCCCTCGCACTCCTCCTCGTTTCTCTATTGTGCACAGATCGTGCGCGGCAAGGCTGAGGGAGGCAGCAGGTTAGAGTGTGCGTGTTTATTAAACACGCAGGGGAGAACATTCATCAGAAGCGCTGCATAAATAAAGGGAGAGATGAGGTTTTATTATTTACCTTTCTTGTAAAGCTCCTCTCATATATGCAGTCGCAAGCCTCGGCACAATTAATAATGTAGGTATTTTTTTCCATAATAGCCTGCTCTGTATGCTCTGGTCTCTGAAATATATGATCCTGTCCATTCAGCCCAGATACGCAATAATAATAATATAGATGCTTGTATGGTTACCCGCACATGAACGCTGCGAAATATAAAAATGCTCATTATGCCTTTTCAGGTGCATATTAATAATGACATAAATGGGTTAGACAGGGAGTGCGGAGCAAAGAACCAACAATAAACTTTAGGAGAGGGAAGTGTCCATTAGAAGATTCTAATGGTCTACAACAGATATGTAAATGTCTATCATTTCAATCTTAGTAATTAAGCCCCGGCTGGAAGCAGCCAGGAGCATTTTCACTCAGCAGAAACAAAAGCACAAAGCAGGCAAGCTAAGTCCTTGAGAATTTGAGATGCATCTAGCTGCAACATTTCAAGGGTCATTCACCTTGGGAAGTCAGGCGATCTTTTGTTGAAGCATGTCCTGTACAAAAGACTACCTCTTCCCCTAGTTTTAGTGCACTATATAAGATGATGCAGGTTAACGTGATGTTCTCAACGATAATTAACTCTACAAGATGCTAGGTATCATTAAGGCAAGTCCTTGAAAATGGCGCTGAAATGGGCAATGAAAAAACACGGTAGGCCAGGGGATGTGAGCCGCTCTATCAGACAACACTACAGGTAAACAATAAGCAGGAAGAAGAGGCTTCTAAGCAGGTCTACTAGTGCTACCCCATCCTCTGCTAGCTACATGGACAGAAGGCCGGACACAAAATTGGAGCTGGTGCTCTGGGGCTTGAGATGATTGCTACATTCAAAAGGATTAATTAATAACTCAAATCTCCTCAGAAAAAGGCTAAAAGAGTCTTTCAACGTGTAGTAAAAATTAAAATGAGGCTGGCATACTGTTGACTGCATTAATGTATTTACTTTTAGCAACTGATAGCATGAGATGGTAGGTTTTTTCCCTTAAATTTTCAGGCACATATTTTTAAGTCTGATGTTAGCCAAGACTTTCTCATTTTACTGAAATGATAGATAATGTATTTGCTAACAGGAATTTAAACCATACCTTTTCATCCCTTGGTCTGTCAATCACATATTTCTTCAACCCACTAAAGCGTACAGCATGGGCCAGCCCACTTCACCTATTGGCTAACTTTACGGTGAGTGACGGCATTCTGCTGTTGCACAAAGACCACCTCCGCACACAAAGTAGTTCCCTTCAGTGCCGGATGTACTATGGCAATGTGTGATTTTTTAGACCAAAATCTATTTTTGCTTTTAGCCAATTCTTTTTTATACTTTGGCGAGTGCCAAGCAGCTGCACTACCAAGAAAGTTTGGCAAAGGCAATGACGAAAGAGAACAGGCAATGCCAAAACAAAAAGGCTAACAGTCAACATCAGACCTATTAGCTTTGTCAATACTTGATTTCTTGAAGAAATCTCAGAATCAGAGAACGTGGGAGAAAGCATGTAGTAATTTCCCTACCAAGTCCAGAATTAGGCTGCCTCCTACAGATGTACGACCCCTGCCCACACTTGAGTTGGGGCAGGTCAATTTCTTTTTCAAATGTTTCAAAACTTCATCTCTATTGGGATATTTCCAAGCATCAATGGTGGAGTTAGATTACTTCTTGGTTCAGTTCTCACTCATGGGGTGAATGAATTGGTGTGTTGGTGTGATATCTATGTATTGGTTTCATTGCCTTTGTTTGTCTAACTTGTTGTTATTTGAATTATCTCCTTAGTCGCCCGTCAGCCTGTTAGAATCTCGAATTTTAGCTTTCAAAGTCCTAGGACTCTGAGGCAGGCTGTAGGCTGGGTTGGATGGAGTTTCTTTTCCTCTTGGAATAAACCTGGATTTTACCTACATCTGCATGTCTTGGTCTTATATAGATTATCCAAACTTCTCATATTGCTTGTTCAGACTGAGGACCACTGCAGTGTAGGAGACCAGGAGGATCTTGTCCTGAGAAATGTCTGACTCACAGAGTCTACAGCAAGCTGAAAGAGTTGTGGCAAGTTAGCGTCCACCAGGCCACAGGAAATGAACCTTTTAAGTGTTAAGAAGGCCATCTGCAAAAAAACGAACTTATGTGAAGGCATACGTTTGGCTTGCTTCAAAAAGTGACTATGGACAGGTACATGCAGTGGCCCCATAGATAATTAGACAAATAACTGAAACACGTGGATATGGTAGGCAGACAATACACCCCTAACAAGAAGCATAGCCCACCACCTCAGGTGAGTGGATAGGGGTAAGCTTTGATTGGCTGCAAAGTGACTGATTGTAGTAAGTCTGCTCTTGAAAAGTAGTGCAGGTTCTAAGGACTCTAAGCAGAAAAGCCTCTGCGCCTCCTCCAGAGGTTCCTTGGACACCAACTGAGGACGCCTTAATGGGGGTGGCTGTGGAAATTGTAAAGCTTAGACATTATCAACTAAAGAAAGGGTTTTAACTTTTTTTGGCCTGGGTCAGTGATGCTGGTGAAGGGAAAGCCTTCCTTAATCAGGTAAAGAGTCGAGGTCAGCCCGAGTCCTAAGGAAGTCACTAGGTTCACATATTTCTTGTATCTGGAGACAGACATCACCGGCCAGCTGCAATGATCAGCACAGCAAGTTTTTGCTGTGAGTTAACAGGCTTCCAGCACTTTAGGCGTCCAGAGACTCTTTTTGGAAGGCAGTGTCTCACACTCTGACTTGTGGGTCATTACTCTAAACTGTGACAGTTCTTCAAAGACCTTATTCCATGCACTGGATAGAGTTTCCCAAAGTAAGACATGCAACAGAAATCTGGGTCACCTGGAATAACTGTGCTTGTGCAACTTCACACTTGGCTCGATCTCCAAGAGTTTGGACATAGGTTGCCCAAGATAAACAAGGTGATACAGAATGGCAGAGGGTGAGGCAAGGATCTACTATTACACAGTGACCAGTGGAAAAAAAGAAGTTTACAGAGATGCATACTCATGCAAGGGAATGGGGTCTTTCATGCAGCACGTTTTCTACCAGACCTATAACTGGCCTAATTTGTGAACCAGGTCCCAGTCTCAACATTGGTTGGCATGGTGCACACAGTAAGGGAATAGGAGAGGCCTAGGATATAAAGTCAGTATGAACAACTAACCTTTCTTTTCCAAGAGAAAAATATATCACTAAAAATAATATTCATTTCTAATTTGACGATGCTTAACCCCTTCGATGCTCGTGACGAGCTCAGCTCGTCATGCTGCGCGGTAGCGCTGTGCGCCTGACGAGCTGAGCTCGTCACGACCACACCCGCGATCGGAATGTCCAGCACACGAGCGGAATTCCGATCGTGGTCCAGGGGTTAATATGAACAATGAGGATTTGAGAAGACATCTGCTGAAGCATAGGTGATGATAGGAAGTTCTTTATTGTGAATCAATATAGCAAGTTTTCAGGAACATTAGTTATAGACTGAATACAAAATTAGCCATTGCAGCCACAGAACAGAAAGTCACAATGGTGGTGTAAGATGATTACAAAAAATACAAAAAATGATTACAAATATTCAGTAAACTCAGATCGATCCGCATGGCAAATGATTGTGCTTTTTCTATCTGGAAATTAAGCATTTCCATAACTAAATCTAGAAGCTCAAGTGACCACAGACAACCCTGGTAGATAACCATGACCAATTGTCTCTGATGCAATCTCATTATTATATAACTTAAAATTGGGTGATATATATAATTTGGTCTCTCTCTCAAACTCGTGTGTCGGATCTACTATTTCAGTAGTTCAAAATACAGTTTCACAATTTACTGTATTAATCAGCTTTCAAGCTCTATATCATTGTTAGCCATAGCTTAACCTAAGAACATTAATTACAGGCCAGCCAAAAAGGTATTTTTAACTCTGTATACTACATTTAAAAGGTATATTTTGCCAGAAGCTTTTGGCTAAAACATGACAAACTTTCATATGAGCAATAGGGGGGATGGCAAAGTCTCCTCTTGTTTTTTTAAAGACTATAGAAAGTAAAGCGTCCATCTCTGTCATAGACTTACAAATCTCAACAACTCCTCTTTAGAAATTCTTGGTGCAGTGTTAGAAATCTAATACATTCCAGCTACATAATAGGAGCATTAAGGGCCATTGCAACATCAATTAAAATTGTTTTAAACAAATGTTGTTTGATTTGAAAAGCAGTAGTCAAAGAACCCTTCGCTGGCGGTGTGAAAGTCGATTAATTTTCTATTGTCACAGATGATTAAAATTTCCTACACATAATTTTTTTGTCAGCTATTAGATATTTAGTGCAATGTGGTGATCCAAACAAAGAGGTTAAATACATTACAATGTGTTACAAAAATTGGCAATTGGCATATGATGCACTAATCAGACAGGCAATCTTGAATTCTTGAATTTTGAGACAGGCAATCTTATTGGAAATTGCTAAACTCATAATTATGTTTTTTGCCAAGGAGTATTGCTATACTTGTAGCAAAGGATGGGTAATAAGTACTGTTTACCTTGTCTTTGCACTATGCTTCTACATCTGCAAAACTCCTCTCTTTCCATCGGTTCTACTCAATCAAAATAATGAGATAAATGCAGACTGTTACAGTATGCAGCCTCACACTTCCCACAGCATCCAATAACTCTAGTAAAAATAAAAACACCACAAGAAAGAGTGCTCTTCAATGGCAAACAAAAAGAGGAATCTGCAATGGGGTCAGAGAGCAGGGGCTGTTCAGTCGCCAAGTGCAGTTTAGTCTCCAACAACGCTGACAAGTAACTAAAGTACTATAAGTAGCAAATAAAGTGTTTAGGGATCAATCCGTGATGCCAATGAAAAGATGAAAACAAGAATGTGCATCTAGAGTAGGTCTAATGCACGGTAAATTATGTGTATATGCACATGTGCTAATATCAAACTCAAGGTTTATTTATGAAAGTTAAGCATATTGTAAAGCAGTATTGCCAATTATTGTAAATAACCCCCTTCATCCAGTGCCTTTTTTTACTCCACCTAATTATGGCGTACCTTTCATTAAACAAACTAAACATTGTAAGAAAATCATTACATCAACCCCTGTATTATCTGTATGAAAATCACTACTGCGCCTTTGCAACCTTCAGTCCCAAATGCCTTCATAATTGTCTGGCGTCTGGCCAAGACCGACTATGAGAAGGCTAGATAAGAACCTACAGTAAAAAGAGACTTTCTATTTCCCATTCTAATGAAGCAACACTGCGGCACTTAGGATTTCTACCAAGGGGCTTATAAAGGAGATGGCATGGGTTATTAAAACACTGCTTATTGCAAGAGTATTTCCACACAGTTTGTTTTACTGAAAGTGTAAAGTTACGCTGATCTTATTTTTATTTTATTTTGTCCAGTTATGTTTTTAACAGAATTAACTAGTGATTGAATTGGTAGATCTTGGCAAATAACTACCAAAGCTCGATGCCATCTAATCTCCATAAATAACAGGACACAACATATAAAATACTGCAGGTTTAAGGTAATGTGCTGAGGTTTTTGGACATCTGAATTGGTCAGGATATCAGGTAACGGTAGTCTTGTGAGTAGTAAATTAATTTTGCAACTGCTAACCTTCCATGTCACTTGCTCCCCAAAAAGCACGAAGGCCTACTTCAAGGGATTATGCATTGTCAGGGATCATTCTACCAAGATAGGGGAGAGTTTTTGATGTTGCCCATTATGGTGCCTCTCCCGTATGCATGTGGAGGCTGCAAGATGGCGTCCCCTTAGTCACAATCTTCTCATTGCCTGGAGACATAGGGGAGATAGCAGTATTAATCTGACAGGGAGAATTAGGGTTAAGTGAGTGGGGAGCAGTGTAAGTGCAATGGTGTGCCAGCACCAATCACATTCTTCCAAGCCTGAAAACGGTTGTGGTGCAGGAGGATATGGATGAGGGCCGTCTGTGCTAGTGGTGGCACTGACTGCCATGGGAAGGTGTGGACTGCTGTCCTATTTGTTGCTACATGGACTGAACTTTTCTTCAAAGTTATTTTGCTGGAAGGAGACTTTATAGAGCTGCGACTCTCGGAATGCTCCCCAACGACAGGGCCTGACCTGAGAACTTGCTGCAGAGAGTGAGCGGTTGATGGCTGCCATGCCTACTAAGGAGAACAAGGTCAACAGGAGAAAAGGGAACTTTTTCAGCTCTAGGCTCTCAAGTGATGGGCGAGATCACTGTGGTAGAAAGGAGAGAGAAGACTAAAAAGAGGAAACCTGGCCAAAGGGTGAATCCTTACTGATGGCTGCCCATTAATGGGCTGTAGGCTACCCCCTACAGCATTATGGTCTATATGATGACCATGGAAGTTAAGATGGTGGCTTTTCATGGTAGGCTGGTGTCCATTGATGGCATTGTTTTTTAAAGCATTCCCGAGGCTCAGTGAAGTCTCTGAAAAGCTTGATGAGTAAAAGAAAGGATTCCAGAGTTTTAGGAGTACCAAGAAGACACAGTGAGCTCTCAAAACTAGTTGGCCACCAAACTGGAGAGACCAGAAAGCCTGTTAAGGTCCCCCAATTTGCAGATCATGGGTTTCTCGCCACTTTGACTTTTAAGAGCAAGTCTGCCTGAAAGCAGAGGTTCTACTGGTAGATGTGGGAGACAGAGTTGAGGAGACACGGCGGTTACACCTTCAATGTGAAACTGCAATTGCAGATCTAGCTTCTGGGTAGGAGAGGGCTGGTGTCCCTTGGGCAGCACTTTGGAGGGTGCCAGTTCACTACAACAGATTCAGAATCCTCATGTTTCTGAATTTGAGTTGCAAAACTCGGGTAACATGAAGGAGTTACAGAAAATAAAGAAGGAGCTAGTATGACTGGGTTTGGAAGCTCTTATCTGGAATCCTGCCTGCATTTGAATGGTTCATGATGGAAGGGTCTGTATTTTTGCTCAACTCAGCACTTCCAGGGCCTTTGTTGATGAGTTAAGAAGATGCGAAGAGGCAAGGGGCTTTCCCAGGTATTAGCCTCCTTGCATGTGCTTCATAAGACTTAAGAGGTATTTTTGGATTCATCCCTGAACGTAACCAATACAATGCTGGGAGGAGAGGACTGTTTAATATTGAGCATCATTATTGAGAGTCGAAGTTGCTTTTCAGTGTCCAACTACTGATGAGCCCTCTCAACATTGGGGTTCTGGGCCTTTGTGCTGTGAGCCCATTTGGGTGCTGTATATATCAACAATCGCGTTGGGGGCATTTGATACATGACATGAAGTGAGTTTGCTGGGACCTGTTTCCTATTGTTTTTGTTGGGGACATGTCTCCTTTAAATTGTTCATCTCTTTGTGGTTCTGTATTTGTTTCTATTTAATAGAAGTTTTAAAAAAGAGCCGAAGAACGTAATATTCAGATTAAATGTTTCAATTGTAACTAACTGCCAAAACATCAAAATGAAGCAGCCTCTGTGACAAAGGATGTTCGGGGTCTGAAAGTACTGGACAACAGAATATGATGATAAAGAGTTTGCGCCCAGAGTCTGTAGAAATCAGGAAACAAAATCTCAAGTTGCCTCGTCAGCATCCACAAATGGTCTCAAAATCTAGAATTGTGAATTGCATCTAGACTGTAACTCACTTGGGATGCCTTTACTGGTTCTCTGCATAAAACAGTGATGTTATTAAAATAATGTGACACCCTCAACGAGCCTTCAATGGAGGAAAGTTGAGTTGGGTCAGACTACTGGGCCAGCAAAGCTCTTAACTGATGATCCACTTGTTTCAGAACCAAGCCTCATCTAGAATTCCAAAGAAGTAATTGCAATGTGAGGACGTACAGTATTCTTAAAGCTGAAAGAATAATATCTAGGACTTATAATTGTACCACATTCCTGATTTTAGTAAGCAAGTGCCTATTTTCTACGTTGTCTTGTGGTTCAGTGGTCAAAATATGGAATTTGCAAGTGCTCTCAAGCAAACTCGCCTGAAACAACAATGCTATTCACTGAGGATGTTCTGGACTGGCTGCTGTTTCCAGTCACTAATTATCACCTATAAATAAAATGCATAGAAATGAATGCGAGTCTTTGATGTAGTCTTTGTCCCGCCACTACTACCATTGATAGAAATCATTATCATCTCACCAGCACTACCACAGGTTCTTTGTCACACTTTCAATAAACAGCACCGAGCACAATGGCAATCACTTTAAACTATGAGTGATTAATTGACAACACAGGCCTTCATAACTGCAGTTAATGTAATATGCACATGTGAACTATCTTTACAGCGTCAAAGATCTTTGGCTTGCAGTCCACCATGGCACTGAGCCCAGCTCATGCCATACTCTTCAGGTCCGCCACATTAAATGCAGAAAAATAATTGTCTTCATAAAAACTACAGTTCATGCAAGGAATATAATCATTATTTCAACATTAGCAATTCATTATAAAGCTATTTTACTTAAACGGTGACTTTTAGCTGCTGCAGATTGCCAACATGTCAGACCAGTAGAGCTTTCTGAATTAAACCTCAATCACGCGAGATAAGCTAGGATTCGCACTAAAATGTCAGGAGTCGAACAACTGATCGAAGAGTCGTCCTACTGAATGAAGCATTGCTCAAAGCATAGACTCACTGATCGAAGCCTCTTCCAGGATGAGACTGTGACAGACAAGATGGCCCTGTTCAGAGGTTCTCGCTGTGAAATCTAGACTCCTAACCTGTCCTAAAATTTACTTTGTGGGCCGCAAGGTACTAATTCAAGTATGTTTGTAACAGTGGTACATTTATAAAGGTGGTATTGAGCAAACAGGTCTACTGGCAGATTTTAAACACTGCCTAAGCCTGCCAAAAGAAAAAAAAGAAACCTTTTCCTTCAAAATGCATAATAATGATTTATCTAAAGAGGCTTTTCTTGTGCACCCAAACCCTGAACCACCTTTGATCCATTTATAATTAAAGCCAAACGCACAACCGTCTCATTTAATTCCAATACGGGTAGTTTTTAATGCATAAAGTTTCGCATGTGGTTTTTAGCTCACAACCATCTGTTTCTGGATTTCATACATAAACAGGACACTTTAGGGAACAGAGATTAATTCAGTTTCGGAATGCCATTCAAAACGTGTTAGCTGTTTCCCTGCGCCAGGTCAACCAAAGCAAAAACAAGTTAAGCGCTCATTTTGCAAAGTAGCATTAACATTGGAATTATTGTATAATGGACCCTGACTAGGTCTTATGTTTTAAATTACTGGTCTCTCTCAAATAAAACTATTAATCTTTTTTTGTCTCAGAATGTTTTACAGTCCTGTTACACTTATTAGCTGCTGGCAGCAGAGAAACTTTTAAATGAAAGCCAAATTGCTTTGGTCATGAGAAAGGAAATTAAAGCTCACTCTAGGGGAAAAAATTCACTGTGAGATCCTCCCAAGGTAGGGTTTCATAACCTCCTGCATGCCTGCTAAAGATGTCACTGCATGCAGGACTACGTATGGTACTGATATAAAAGGAATGGCCTAATAGGAACAGCATGTTCATTTCTAAGAGATTAAGAGCTGCTGTGTTTTACGCTAAGTCCAGGAGGGGGGCGCTCTAAGTCCAAAGACTCTCGGGGTTCTGGGGTAACCCTTCTCAGGTTTACTCACCGGCCTCATTCGGCGGACAGTCTTTGACGAAGAAGATCTCGCTCAGGCTGTCCTCATCCAACGCTAGGCCCTGCTGGTGTAACTGCAGCTTGCGTAGGCCGTCCGTCTGCTGATGCTTCACAGAGCGGATGTGCTGCACCAGATTCAGCTTGATCTTGGTGGAGTAATCGCACAGGGCGCAGTAGTAGTAGCAGGATTCCAGATTCACCGCCCCCTCATGTTTTTGCAAGTGCTGGAAAAAAAAAGGTGAAGGCCTTTAAAGATCATGATCATAAAGAATTAGCTAACAAAAGTTTTAACCACGACAAACACCACAACGTTTAAACAGCAAAGGCATGGGCAGAATGTGTCCTTTTAAAAGCATATGTAGCTCGTGCCTAGGATTCATGTAAAATAAAGCATAGCGCTAGTATCTGACATAGCGCTAGTATCTGACATAGTGCGAGTATCTGACATAGTGCGAGTATCTGACATAGCGCGAGTATCTGACATAGCGAGAGTATCTGACATAGCGCGAGTATCTGACATAGCGCGAGTATTTGACAGCCAGCGGAACATCAGAGAGCTGTCACGAACTTGATGGCGAAAATGAAAATGAAGCATCTGATCCCAGCTCACAACTTTCAGAACCAACTAACTCATCAGTTTACATACCACATGCTCGCAGTCCTAAGAAGTTGCATTGATAATGATTGCTGACCTGCTGGAATCAGAAAGCTAAAGAAACCTCGAAAATGATACGCTGTCGGCTTGTAGCGCTGGGCAATCCACACAAAATCAAGCATTAGACTGAGGTTTCTACACAGGCTGATTTCTTTCAAGTCGAATTAATATTTAATGCAACATATAAAGCGAGTAAGCAAATACCAATGTGGGTATGCTTTAGCTACACCCTCTTTCATAGAGGTTACTTTGTTTTAAATACTGGCTTAAACGTAAATGTTTATTTAAATTTTCCATAAATCTGCATGGATGGAATAAACTTACGTTCTCTATAAACAAAAATGTTTCTCTTAATTATATGTTACATACACTAAAAAGTTAAGTAACCTAATTTGAAGTTCAGGCTAACTCAAAACAGACACAACAATGTGGAACCTTTTTCTGTTTTTCTACAGTTCAGTGACCCACATCAATTTCTTACCGAAAAAAAAGGAAAATCTGTTTTTCTAAGCTATGCTGACTCTGATTTCTGCCCACAGCCTAAGACGTGGTCTTTTCAAATTCAGATTTTTTTTTCCAATGTAAAGCCTCTTACAACATTCTTACTTCCACATTACTGAAGTATTTCATATTTAAAATAGTTGTTACTTTGATTAAACTAGGATGGTTTGACATCAGACAAATTCACATGTGTATTTAAAGCAGACACAAAAAGACCAGTAAAAGAAAACTCCAGATAGGAGGTTACAAAATAATTACACAGGACTTTACTTTGAAACCTAGCAATAGAGAAGCTGCATTATTATCATGAATATGCCAGGTGCTTGCATTTGGTCATCTATCAATCAACAGCTAGGACACATACAAGAAAGCGTCCCAAATGTAAATACTCCCTCTCTGGTCTCTATGCTGGAAATAAATTATAATTAAGAAATGTATAACACCTGGAGCAAATTAATAAACAAAGACTTCCTAACAAATTTCTCAAAAATGAACTTTATTTCCTGGACGTATGTGAGACAACTTGAGACACAGGGTGATCTTCCTATAAGCACTACTTTTTGGAATAAATAAAGAAACAAAGGAAGATCAAAAGAGAGGCAGATAGATGGAGGTGGGGGTGGAGGTGCTGACAGCAGGTATCCTGCCTTCCATTATCTGTTCTTTTCCTCTCCTCAATGGACTTCACTTCCAGGTAAGGCAAACCTGGCTCAGTGCCTCCTTGACGATCAGTCTTTCTCAGGAAGAGGTGATGATGGGAGAGAAGAGCAGACGTGGGTAAGCACCTGACTGATAAAACTGGAATCAGTATGTCCAATAAATGCCTGCCTCCTACTTGGTCCAGCTTTCCATCAATGTTTGGAATTTCTCACCCCCTGGCAGAACATGGAACAGTGAGCAGATTCAATCCATGTGCTTACTTCTGTCACAGTTGCCATTCTTTTATTTTTTGTTAGTGCTCATCTGGGATACACTTGCTACTATGTGGGCCCAATAATGTTACAATTTGACACTTTTTCTTGGCTATGTTTCTCAATATTGCTCAGTCTAGTTAATATCACTTGTCTGTTCAATCATTCCTTCATTTTATTCTGGATCTTCCAGGGATCATTTAATTAACGATTCAATTTTATTACAGTGTGCTATTTGGTACTATTTAAACACAATATTTACATACTCACTAGCATTCAGAAACATGTTTTTCCTTGTTCGATGTTACTAAAACACACTCCTTTATTCATTCAGTTTACATGTTTCTCCAAAAAGGCTCCCTAACTTATTTTCACTTCCAAAACATAATGTGTGACTAATGCACTCTGATTTAGATAGCCAGAACTCACTTTTTATTCAAGTAAGACAGATCTGATGTTAGTATACCACTTATTTTAGAGAACTCCAAAGAACTGTGATTGCAATAAAGAGAGAAGTAACACAACAGTCTTGATGATACATACATGGGAATGTTGCATGAAGAACCAAAACACGGTGTCTCTGATTCCAGAGACTGGATTACAAAACACACTCTCAGCACACAGCTGTGAATCCCGGCCGGAGCAAGACAAGAACACAGTGACCATGATAAACAGTAACGAGTTACAATGACTGGCATATTATCCGAAGAATTCAACACTTATTTTAAAATAGACAGGTAGAATGAATCTGTAGCACCATACGGGATCACTGGACTTCAAGTCTGATTAGTCCACATTTAGTACAATTTCGAAGGAGTACCCTGGTAAGGAATACAAGGATGGCCTGGTGCCTGGCACCAGTGAACATTCTAGGTTAGTTTCAATTTAGGAATGCCTTCACTTGGCGAAAATGCTTGAAATATCTCACAACTCATGACATGAGACATGAACCAAGCACGGATGATGTCATCCGTCATTGGGATAGTAGACAGGGTTTTCATTGAGCAGCTTTTGGGTTCATAAACATGATCTATATAGTGAAGCATTTAAGCTCTAATAAGGAATGCCCAGCGGCTGCACTTTGATACACTCTGCATGATAAACATAGGAGATTTCGACCAAATGGTTGCAAGGCATTGCATGTTTGCCTCGAATCTTATAGAGAAGGAAGAAGAAAGTGTTTTTGTAGCACCCATGCAGAAGTAGTGTTTCCTTGAACAGGAAGGGGTGCTTTCTTTGCACTTACACACGTCAATGCGCAGAAGACCGGTCCATACGACAAAGTACAACACATAAAATATGCTCAACTTTCGACAGATTTAACTTTCTCAATGGTAAGGAAGACCAGAAAAACAAAACTAAGAGTTGAAGAGATGATACAAAAACGCTTCTCTTCTTTATCCAAGTACGAAAGAGCCACAACTCACAGAAGTGTGCCTGTTCACACGCTTGAACTGGCACACTTCTTCACAACCCACGATGGGCACCATTTCTGCACAGCAGCCCTCGCATGCATGCTCCCTAAAAACGAAAAAAGCACAAAACTGTTCGAAGGAAGAAAGGGGTCAGCCCACCTGAGAACACAATTCCTCGTTTCTGAAATGAGGACTGTCCAGCTCTGTTCATTGTTCCTTTGAACTCCGAACAGTGGGACGCTGGCAGCCATCTTGTCGCGTCAGCTGGAAGTTTTAATTTGAAGCGCCTTTGCCTTAAAACACACATTCTTTTATTTTTGCAAACCTATCCTAAGCAGTGTTGCGCCACCCGAATCTGTCAGCCGGGCCAGTCAAGCATATCAAGTGTGTCTACAATACTTTCAGGCTAATGAACAATGCACAAAAACAAAAGCAGCAGCAGCGAGGCCTCCATTATCTGGTCTTCCGTAAAACACAAAACCGGCCTTCTCTGGCGCAGAGGAAGTGCCAGCAAGCCTGCAGGTGTGAGCCAGTTAAAAGAAAAGGCTGGGCTAAATAGATTCTTTCACTGTCAGGGATTAGAGGCATGGCACCAGTGGCAACACACATCTTTTCCTTTAACTTTCAAAACTTTCTCACGAGTCTGGATAGAGTTCGCCCCATCAGGGGCCTTCTGAGGCCATTCAAATGTCTTAAGTTTTAATTAAGTTGGAGTTGTCAGAAGAAAGCTTTTTTGGCACCGAGTCAGGGTCATTAATTACTGCTATCTTTGTTTCTTTCGGAAGAAAGAACTCTGCTGACTTGTTCGGTTACTCACACAGCTGACATTTTCCATCCCCCGGTCTCTATTCACCTCTGAGCACAACTCGATTAAACCGTTTATCAGTTGCCTCCATCAGCCCCATTTGCAAATCTGATGGGGAATTGGGTTTGGATGCTTTTTGCAAAGCTAAATTGCAGGCGGGTTAGTTAAAAAAATATTTTTATGTTATTACATTTTCCATATCTGGCCCATCCTTTCTTTGAAAACAAGAATGCCAAACGCCAACTCGAGCTAAGCATCTCACAGCCCATTAATGCAAAGTATAAGAAATATGTACATACTTCGGACTTCAGCAATAAGTATTTTTGCCTTGCACACTGGTACTCAATTTATTTGCTAGCCCTCACAAGTTGTCACCACCACAATGTGTCACCTATATACTCCAAACATGCATGCTAGATGATAATTCTGCAACATGTTAACAAAAGAATACAATATTCGCAGCAGAAATAAGGCCAAACCACAAATTATTTGAAGGCTTTTTCCTTTTCTGGAACAATATTTTGAAATATAAGATTAACTCTGATGGCTGGGTTTAATAATCACAAAAGAGGTGGAATGCACGCAATGACATATTTGATGGGAAACGGCTTTCCTTCCAGGCCTAAAGTATAGTCTGTTTTGTCCATAAAAAAGTTTAAATACTGGTGCACATATACATATTCCCCAACCTATAAATATGGTCGCTGCTTAATTATATCCCCTAGCATGCACAAGATGAACGCGAAACCACGTTTTTGCCCTTTGCCAAGAATGGTGGAGTGGCTCTTCGTTCTTTTTCTTCGAAGCACTGGCTTTTGGTCTCTCATGTTAAAGTATTTTGGTGCAGTCTTGGGTGCTCTCAAACCTTTTCTTGCTATTTTGTTGGCATCTTTGATTCACGGTGAATACAACCTGGTGTCTATCTCAAAGACCTCTAATCCAACAGGACAAGCTGCAGGGGAAGTGAAACAAGTGTACTGCGGGGACTCTGAATAGCCTGGTTCGTTTTCGAATAGGACGACCCCAGCAGTCCACAGAAGGCGTATTGAGTCACAAGATGATTGGATCACAGTATGTGACTTGGGCCATGATTTAGTAGTTACTTCATATCTTATTTGCAGCTTTTTGTCATTGCCAAAGACAAAAGAATGGTTTCACCTCCATCTTGACTGAGGTATATCAGATACTTGCTCTGCTTGGCTTTGTGATATTGAGGTATGTTTCTTGCTCTTAGATTTCCAGTAGGTGCACTGTAGTCATTGAAGAAGAAGCACATCCAGGTCGGAAAAAAGGGGTGCGCAGACCTTGGCACAACTTAACTCCAGAAAATTTTAGCGAGGCTTTTCAATATAAATCATCTGAGAATGACCCGGATGTATCTAGATTGTTGGAGAGGTTTAACTCCGCTTTTTTGACTGCATTGGATGAAGTAATTCCATCCAAAAATTACGGCACTCTACAGCGACGCCCGTCTGCCCCATGGTATACACCAGACTTAAAAATTGGGAAATCTAAGTGCAAAACTTTGGAGAGAATCTGGCGGAGTAGCAAAGACTCCCAAGATAGACAACGATATAAACAAGCCCTGATTAGCTATCATCAGAGCATAAAAACTGCTAGACAGATTTTTATTTCAAAACAAATTGAACATGCCAGTAATTCATCTAAAACCCTCTTTTCTATAGTAAAGGAGTTTGTGTCTCCACAAGTGTGCAGCCAAGCTCCAATGGAATCCCAAGAACTTTGTAATTCAATAGCTGTTCACTTTGAGGAGAAGATTAGAAAAATCTATGATAATTTCCCTACTGCCCCTCAAATGAACCCAGAGCAAGAGCACAGGTCTGAGGAGCCAGAAGCAGAAGTATCCTGCACTCTCAAATGTTTCGAAATGATTACATTAGAGGAGGTCCTCCACTCTTTGGCTTCTGCTAAATCGGGTTCACCTGAGGACCTCTGTCGGCCCAAGACGATGGCTCTGTTGGCCCCTCGCTGCGCCCCCGAGATTTTACAAATTTACAATTGCTCAATACAAACGGGATGTTTTCCCAGGGCCTGGAAGGAAGCATTTGTACGGCCGATATTGAAGAAACCGACGGCAGATCCTCAGGTCCTTAGTAACTATCGCCCCATCTCCTTGCTTCCCCTGTTGGGTAAGCAATTGGAAAGCCAAATAAATAAGCAGTTGGGGTCTTATCTAGAATCAAACAATATCTTGGATCCCTCACAATCTGGTTTTCGACCTGGATTCAGTACAGAGACTGCCCTTCTGGCCGTGACTGACTCCCTAAGAAAGGAAATGGATTCTGGAGGATCAATAGTTTTGATCCTTTTAGATTTGTCTGCGGCGTTTGACACCATCTCGCATTCAAAGCTCGTGGACAGACTTTTGGCCTGTGGAATGCAAGGTACAGCCTTAAAATGGCTGCGACAGTTCTTATCTGATAGATATCAAACCATCACTTTGGGTTCCTACCGGTCAGAAAAAATGCATTTGGATAAGGGGGTTCCGCAGGGGTCCTGTTTGAGTCCCACACTGTTCAACGTCTATATGGCCCCATTGGCAAAAATAGTTGAACAGTTTGGGTTTGAGATAATATCATATGCTGATGATACACAGCTTATGTTTAAAATTGGTCCTAACCTTGAGACAGAGAAAATCCGCTTTGCTACAGGAATGCTTGCAATATCTAGTTGGATGACGGATAATTGCCTTCAATTGAACCCCGGTAAGACTGAGATTATGTTAATGGGGAAAGCCTCATCCATCTGGGTGGGTGATTGGTGGCCCCCAATTGGGAGAGGTCCCGTACCCAGAAAAATTGTGAAAAACCTTGGGATAAACTTGGACCAATCATTAACAATGAAGGATCACATAAATGCCACCACTAGCTCCTGCTACCATGCCCTGCGCCTTTACGTAGGATCTTTCCTTATTTACCGATAAATTCCCGTAGAACCCTTGTTCAAGCTATGGTGATTAGCAAAATGGATTACGGAAATGCCCTACTGGCAGAGGCGGATGAGTCCTCGCTTGCCAAACTACAAGTGATCCAGAACACGGCCGCAAGGCTAATTTTAAACCGCCCTACAGGCTCCTCGTCCGGCCCTCTGCTGAGAGAATTACATTGGTTACCGGTAAAGAGGCGATCCTTTTTTAAAATCTGTTGCCTCACGTACAACGCTCTCAGAGGCAAAGGGCCCCGGTACTTGCAGAGGAAACTTTTAAAATATGTTCCATGCCGAACTCTTAGATCTAGCTCACTTGGCCTCTTACAGGTGCCCCGAATACGCCTTAAGCGTACTGGGGGGAAAGCCTTTTCCCACCTTGCTCCTAAATATTGGAACAAGTTGCCCCAGGCTCTCCGTGAGACCCCTTCCTACAGCACCTTCAGAAAAAAGCTGAAAGCCTTTCTGTTCTAGGACATTAGGCAGTCCCTCTGGTATGTCTCAACACAAGCGCCGAGATGCCCCGGGTGAGTCGTGCGCTATAGAAGTGGTTTTAACATAATATAACAAGATGTTTGTGCATATGCTGGTTCTTTAAACTTTGAACTCTGGGAGGTATGTTTACATTGTATAATTCCTACTTCAGCCTCCCCATGTCTCTCCACCACTTTAGAGATTTCGACTATTTATCATTCACTATTTTTAATATAGTCTGTGTGTGCGGTTGATTAATTTCTTTTTTAGTTTCAACAAAACACTTTTTGTTTTGAGAATATGACTGCTTTTTATTCCAAATAGTGAGCATGTTGACTCCTCTAATATTGCTGCTGTGAGAGCAGTATATGAATTCAGACCATTTTTTGGTCCAAACTGTTAAGCAAGAGTGATGAATGGAGGAACAAGCAAGCTAGATGGGCACATATATTTCAATGTAGAAGTCCTAGTTATGTTGTTTATTAGTTGGAAGTTAGCAGCGAGTCAGCAGCCACAAGTGTTTAAACTGAACACACATACTCATCTGCTTTGTTGATTCTGTGGTATCTATTAGATGTTTAATTAATCAGCATTTTCACAAATTGTGTATAATCTCTGAACTTCTCATGTTAAGTCTAGACAATCTATGATCTATAATGCTGAACAGAAAAAAAACACTTTTGTACCATAATAAGTCAAACGAGAGCCTTAAAAGTACTCCCCAGTAATAAGACTTACTATTCATTACTGCTGATTCAAATGGATGAATTATATATCAGTTACTCATGTTGTCCTGGGACACAGACAGGTTAATCTATCTTCTACCAATTTGAGGTATATTGTTAAATAGATTTTACAAGATGTTTGCTTGTACAAAGACACCATTGGATCCTGTTGTGACTCCTACCTTCACAATGAGCTACTACTTGCAACAAGATTTGTAATAATATCTTAGAATTCATGTTTGCCCTCGTAGGCCTCTCAAAAGCTATTCACTCAGATCTTGAGGGTTACATTATTGTCATAAGAAAGAATAACCATTTTATCTATTACTGAAGCTGTAACCATAATTTCATTAGCAACAGCACCTGCCACCATGTTACCAAATTAACAAGATGTTTAGATGTGGTTAGAATTACCTGGAAAAATGACCTTGACAATTATTATTACAAAAATAGGGTCATCGCAAAGCACCTACTTATTGTATGGGCTTTGTTTTGCCAGCCCAGATGACAAAGGGACCTGTGCTATACTTCTGGCACCCAAATACGACCCGTTCCTAGCAGCAAGTCTGTTTTGAAGTAACTAATAAGGAAAAACTGTGGTCTGACTAATGTAAACATTGCAACAAACTCAAGGGTATGTCACAACTAAGAGCAATGCATTGATCCTACGCGCATTCAGAGTTCCCTGCTTTCCAGGTGGCTGCCGTCCGATCTCTTCGAATAATAGAGTGTGCAAATCTTTGATAGTTAATTGTACTGGATTACTGTTTGGCAACCAACCAAGTGCCTAGCCTGGGGACAGATCATTTAATTTAACGGTTCATAACCAGTACTTCACCAGCACGCCAACACATATCTCTAGTCTGTTGATGCCAGACAACAAGTGACAGCAGTAGCTGCACAGATAAACTACTCTTACCACTACAGCAGTAAACCTGTGGCCCAAACTACTGAACCAGAGGCTTCTCAACAAGAGCACAGATAAAATACAACCAACCGTGTACTTATATGGCTTGCACTTCATAGCCTTTAGGTTATAAACACAGGATCCAATTTGGAAAGAGCCAGGCAACAAATGTAACCATCATTTGTAATCCATTTGTATCATGAAAACAGGAAACATAATAATCAGACATTTTTATGATAATCTTGTGATGCAATTGCTATTGTTTGTTATTACTCTTTTAGAAAATGCCATGTAAAATATTTCAGCCTCAGGCAGGGAGTCGGACATATTTCAGGCATGTCTCAGCAAGTTGTTCAGTTTATGGACGTGCACTGCTCATTTACTCTTTATTAAACTTCACAAGGCTACACCTAGCTCTTGGATCAGCAAGGCCATGTGTTCCAAAAGGGAAAATTTCTGCAAGACCTTCTCCTTCTGCTGCCTGCACTGCCTCAAATGCTACAGAGCAGCCAAGCAGTCTGAGCATTCGGAAATAAACAGGGAGGCATTGGGATATTGCATATCTGAAATAAACGCAGCAGAATGATTTGTTTCGTGTGACTGCAATTAAGTACGCGGAAATTGCAAAGCGGATTTTTTTATTGTGTATGGGAATAGCTCCCTCAACATCCGCATCCAGTGGCTGACACAGAGGCAAGTTGTCGAAAGACCTTTAGGAGTTGCCCGTGGCTCACCTCTCGATAGCCCTGGTCAAGCTTGGAAGGCTTACACTTCAGGGGCGTCCCACGTATGTCTAGGAGGGCTGGACCTGTGCCATATTTTCAGGCTAGCCACTGAACATGTATATGAGTTTCATTTTCAACCACCATATGCAAATCTAATTAACATCGTAAAAAAACTCCAGACTCCCTGGATCTCCACTACAAACTGCTGATTTAAAAGGTGAAGGGTGGAGTCATCAAGCAGTCCTGCAGTGCAGCTAAAACATAACATATTTATGATCCAAACAAAGATAGTTATAAAAATGTGAAAAACACTAAACGTTTCTAGAGCAAAGCTGGAATAAAATGTGAAATAACCGGCCATAAATCTTTTCAAACTAAGTCCCTCGGAGTCAAAAATATGACTCAAGTCAAAGTGGGCGACTCATATCTATGGATCAATGTTTGTGATAAGTGGTTAGTGCACTAATCCGCAAGAAAAGAGCTACATAACGGCGAAACATCAGATGGAGCAAACAGCAGTGATGGTCTTCATTGCATTATCACCTTCTGAACATGAACATGTATATCATTTTCGAAAGTTAAAAGGACAAAGGCTTTCGGACCTCATAACATGCTGTTATGCTGCAGCAGGTGTGTGGCACTAAATCCACATTGAATGTTCATGAAAGCCAGTGGCAGTCATTTTCAAGGGCACAAAAATATCAAAATAAGTATTTAACCATCACTGATAAAAATAAATAAAAAACATGAAATAATTTAGGAACGTTCAGTCCCTGATGACTGTCGTTTTGTGATCATTAGAACAGTCCTGAGATTAAATAAGGAAGAAAAAATGAATTTGGCCTTGGGTAGGAACGACCAAAAACTTAATATTATAATAATGCTATAGTTGGCAACCCTTATCACCACTCTAAGCATTGTTTTGGTCGTAGCACCCTACATATGAAAATCCAACTCAGATTTAGGCTCACAACAAGAGAAACAACAGACTAAAAGGTGGAGAACTAGGTAAAATATATGGGGTGCCCCTGCTTCAATAATGTCTACTTTTAAGAAGGTCACTAAAGAATCCAGGTATTTAAAAAATGTAAATGTCTGGCCACATGATAAATATACATAGCAAAAGGGATGAACATAACTGTATCCACACAGATATGCTGTAATCAGAGCAGAGCAGAGCAGTGTGATATGAAAAGGGGTGCATTCTATATAACAAATACAATTTATTTGCTTTACAATAATTAAAGTAGATGAATATTAAATTAGCACTGTATTACACACCCTTGAAGCACATAAACATCCAGATTGCAAATAAACAAAACCATCACAAATTAATTGCTTTGGATAATTGTATCCCAATAATTGCATTGCCAATTGTAAAAATATTATTATTCATATAAAGGAAACCTGTGACACCAGCCTTAACAGTTTTCACTGAGCGTCTCTCCGAGATTACCTCTGCTTAGCTAGACTGCCATTCACTGACAGTCTACTCGACCCATACGAAAAACATTTGACCACAATCACAAAGTGCCAGGGTTCACAAAGGGATGGGCAGTTTCAAACTGAATGAGGATGGAATGTGACCTACTTGAGACAGCAGCACTTATTCACACTGGAGAGCAATGGGATGGAGGAAAGTCAGCACTACCTTAGAGAACTTCAGTGCCTGAAGCTCCTATCTGGATACCTTCCAAAAGTACGAAGCTCACACGATAAATTCACATGTCTCCATAGGCATGCCAGCAAGCTGTGTGTTTTACAATAAACAGACACTATGTTACTTGCAATCTACTTCTATGGCAATATGCGACTTCAGAGTAAACTGTGGGATATCAAAAGGTAAGGCTGAGCCTTGGACGTACGTTGCCATTATCAGAATACTTACGAGAAACAGCTACTTAAAAGCAAATTTCAATTCTGTTCAAGTTGCACACACGTTTAAATCAAAAGGACATTGGAAACTGAGCAGGTCTGGGATGTGCTGGAGATGACCGGGTGCCTGTCTGCAGCCTCGAAATGGCTGGTATCACCTCTTCTGTTCTAAATTATGCTTTCATTGGCATGGCAGGAGGATGCAAGAGCTGAAGTGTGGTAGGCAGCAACAAGGATTTTCCTTCTACTGGAGGGTATGGCCCGCCTGGTACCCCCAGTTTCCTAAACCATTGATAGTTTGATCACTTATGTGCTCAAGTCTGGCTCTAGTGTTACTCTGGAACTTGAGAAAGAGTTAACTAATTACAATTTGATACAAATTAAACTAATAATGGGGGCCATCCAATACAGAGGAAAAAAATGGTTCTCATAGCCCAGTCCTCCATCGCTAACAATCACCAACAATATACGCTCTGGAATGTTTGTTTGATGGTGTCAGCTGGGGCTTTGAGATCTATTGTGACATCAATCACCGGATGGCCCATTTAAAGCCATGCACACAACTAAACCTAAAAAACACCCCGGGGCGTTTGCCTTTACATCATCACCTGATAAACCATATATCTACCCATTTACATCCTCTCAAAATTGTCTGTAAACTTGAGCAATTATTTTTGAATTCAATAAATTTTTTATTGATTGTTCGAAGCAAAACAATATATAATACATATAATACTTATAATATAGCAAATAAATAAAAGTTAGATAAATAATAATAATAATTAAATAAATAATATACAGATTGCAAATGGAAATACAGCACATTTCGAATCTTAGAGATCACAGATAGGGACAGAGTAAGTGAGTAAACCATCAGCACTGCGACAACACAATGACATGAGTGACGATAGTATAGATGGCACAAGGGACTTATCTTAAGGCAGAAACAGATAGCAGGGAAGGCTATTTCGTTTGGCATATGTCTAGTGGTTGCAAGACTTTCGACTACTTCTCAGCACAGATATATCACCCCGCGCTAAATATGGACGGCGATTAGAGGTTAGAGATCCTTGATGTGTGCTCCTCTAAGTGGTATGGTAAAGATGTCGGTCATGAAGGGTCTCCGTTTGGTATTATGTAGAAGCGTAGGGTAGTGTAAGAGACAGTTCATGGTGGTTTGTATGATGCAAAGAAGAGATCAAGGGATTCCCACATGCCTCTATTTGGGGACTTCCACGGGGAGTTGTGAAGCGCTATATTATCAGCTCCTCGCAGGTTAGTAACCCAATTCAGCCAGTGTTTAAAAGATGTGGGAGACTTAGAACACCTACTGACTCTTTGCCCGTGTGTGAATACCTATTGGGATAAAGTCCTTAAATTCATATCTAAACTTTTCCCCCTCGATACAAGCAGGGACCTCCAGGCTCTACTATTTGCTCCTACTAGAGCAGACTCCTTGGGTGATAATGACAAGGCACTCCTTGACCTACTTCTCACAGCAGCTTTTAAGATAATACTTAACAACTGGAAGGATACTCGTAAATCATCTTTTAAACTTGAGCAATTATTAGCATAGTATTATCAACATTGTTAAAATCAGAAAATATAGCTTCCCAAATACATATCAAAAATTATTTACGGATAGCGTGTTATGGCAAAGAATAGCTAAATCAAACAATGCATTTGTGTAATCATCTTGATGGAAGGCATAAAAAGAACTTATTTAGATTAGTAATTTAGAACGCAAGCTGGAGAAAATGCTGGAAATAGTGGACCTTTTATACTCTTGCCTTCAACCATGGCTTTTCTCCTTCCTTCTTTAAGTGGCAGTTCTGCATCTGTCCCCAAACCATGGTCACAGAACAGAAACTGGTGGACAAGGCTGCCTAAAAGCTACTAACCAGTGGTTGGACAAGCGATGGCATCTTCAACGTGATAATGCTCACAATGCCTGTTAGTAGTTGGCAGAAGCGAATCGTTCATCCCCTTTACACATGAACATGAATGCAGATAATACTGTTTTGTAAACAATGAACTCTAAATGTGCTAGTTCGCATTAACCATGTTTTATTTTTTAGAAGCAGATCAAGAAATGTTATATTTGGTCGGCTTAACATTTCAACATGAAGATCTACTCTACAAACATATGCTTTTGTTTGTTTACTTTTCTCTAAAGTGTGTACCTCACCCGTACTAAAATATATCTGTATTGTGCTTTGCTTATTTTGTTTTATAATTTTATGTTTCCCAATTTCCATTTTAGCCTTTGGATTTCTACATAAAACTGACGTTTTTCAAAGTATTTCATAAATTTAACAGTATTATATGGACAAATGCCAAACAAAAAAATTCCATGAGAGCTAACACCCTGCTAACACATGTTACCAGTAACCACTGTTGAGCCTAAAGAAATAAATGTAATATTATACCTTTGGTTTGAAACAGATGGCAATCTGTCAAAGATTCATGCTATCAATGTACAACCCTGTCTTAAACCTAAAGAACTCCTCAGAGTTAGAGATATTTTTCTCACACATAAAAGACTTTCCGGATCCATGTATTGCAGTACTTTTAATACTAAATCAATAAGAGCGAAGCTATTTGCAACCACGCACATAGAACGAAGAGTTTCTTCTGGGGACCCTAAAAGGTAAAGACATTGAGAAGGAACAAATGCGATTTCAAGAAATGCTGGCAGCCCACAGCAAAGGCAGAAAGCATTGCTGGGATTCCTCGCATTTCTTTATAAAATCTAGGTTGAAAACTGTGCTTCTTCAATTTTAGAACACATTAGGTAATGGAAACCGTGATTATTTTTGGTCTCCGTCTTTCAGAGTTCTATTGATAGTTCTGATTTGCATACGCAAATAAAAGGAACACGTTGCCTTTCTACTCTACTGCTGGAACTTTCTCAGTGTATTGTACCGAAAGCTAAACACGCACTTAAGAACATATAGTTTGCTTAGGTTTGACTTTATTTTTCAAACAGTTATTCGTAATTTTCAAAAGGGGATAATGTGGATAGCTGCTAACTTTTCAGCTGGGAAGCAAGAGGCCTGTGTTCTTTTCCTGGCTTCTACGTTTACTCAAACTGTTTGAACCTGGGCAAATAATTTAATTACCCTGTGCCTCAATTCCCTCCAACAGCTGACGAAATCCTCTTCTGACCGTTTGATTAGCTCTCTATCCCCCTAAAGTGGACACAAACTAAATGTATCCCTGACTATCATCAAATAACTCTGAGAAAAGCCAGCGATTAAGGGGCAGTGGGGTTATTACATCTCTTTTAGTCTGAACTTGTATGTCAGCAATATATCCTTCTCTTCTGCTAAGCAGTCCAAATAAACCCAATCCACACAACAACGTGGGCAGACCCTAACACAAAAATATTCAGAATCTGTACAGACGTTGCAACGCCTCTACAATAAAGAGATGACTTGCATCTCCTGTATCTTGCTATTCACGCATCTTCACGACTAGGTACACTTAGGAAGGGATGTGAATAAACAGAATTTGCCCCCTAGCATGAGGATTAGGTCCTTTCTAAAAAATCATTGCCTCCTCTCCAGCTCAGTCTCAAAATCTTCTGTGCACTGTCTCCCTTCCTTGCCCCCTCGTCACAATATATCTAGATGTGCTACTTGATACTACTTTGTCAAAAAGCAAAAGGTCACTTCGAAAGAAGAAAAGGTCCTCTCAATGTGTGCCACAACAAGCTTAAAAAAACATTTTTATTGCAACCGTTTATGCAAGCGAACAACATTTAAAACGTTCATTGGCAAAGTCAGTAGCTCTGGTGTTGGCCGCCAGCCTTTTGGCTTTTTCAATGCTTGTTTTGTTTTGTCATGGTTTTTGCACAACTTTATTGTTAGGGAGGCTGCCAGCCCTCCTCAATCGAAAAGAAAAATAATATTGGCTAACAGCACAAATATTTCATCACTGTCAAAAAGCACATATTCCCTGGCTCCGAAAGGAACTACTTTGTGTGTGGATGTGCTTCTTGTGAAAGAGCAGAAATCTATTGCTTACAGAGAAGTTAGCCACTGGCTTAAATGGGCTGATCCACTGCACCATCTGTCTTATGTTTTGGGCGGAATTAAAATATGAATGACACAACAACAGATCAATGGATTAAAAGACTGGCTGAAAGCCCCTCTAAGTAAGAATATTATACAATGAATTTTAGTAAAACCAAAATATCTTGGTTAACTCCAGACTTAAAACTATGATAAACACACAGACATTAAAAAAGCACCCTTTATCAAAAAGACTTGCCTCTTGCCTGGCCCTCTTAAAAAGCACCGAATTGAAGAACATACCAATTTGGAAACTTGAACTTGCCCCCTAAAGCAGACATGTGGTGACCAGTGTCGCCATAAGTTTTACACACTATCATACGTCATCAAACAAAGAAGTATTCCAGAACCCCTGTTGGTGGGGACTGTTGATGATGTGAGATTAGGTAAGAGGGCAAGCCTTTCACTGGGGGGAGCCTTTAATGTTAAGGGCATCACACATATTTATAGAAAGTGTGCCACAGATAAGAAAAGACCACCTAGGTCCCTTAGTCTGTATGTCATAACTATCACAGCTACTAGGACACTACTTAGTCTTCAATTTTACCCAGACTGCCTCTATTTGTAATTTCCCATTTGAATTGCTCATTTCTTTCAATTCTATGTGCCGTATTTTTCACTTTTGACCCCTATTCATGTCTTTGTCAGTTAATTAAGAGCGCAAATCATGACCCTGAGAACTTTCCATACCTTCCAAAAATTGCAGGTACACTTCAGGGTGTACCCTATACATGTGTTCTCACAGTGCCAAGACACTACATGAGTAATCTTACAAAAGAGCATACATTTTTAGAACTAACAAGGTGCCTCTTATTTTCGGGACCAAAGAAAAAATCAGCGACGCACAGCTCGCAAAGGCAGTGACATGAACTATGGATTATGGGGGCATTAAAGGAGCTGATACATGAAAAGTTAGGGTGTGGTATGCAGAATCTAACAGTATTGTTATATGGGTTAGAAGGACTTTTTAGGAGGAGAGTAGACTCAGTAAGACTAAGCCAGAAAATCGGTGCATCGGATTGAAAAAGCCTGCGAAAGAAAAATGAAGAATTTTAATGGTTTCAACTCTGAAGGAAAAATATAGAATTATAGATGGGTAACTAAGAATAACAGAATGTGTTTCATCAAGGGGTCTGAGTGACATCAAATAGGTAACATGGGCGAAGCTCGCATTGTCTATGATGTCACTCAGAAACCCAAGGTGAAAAACATCCGTTATTCACATTTTCACCCCCCTCTATATTATGTTATATGCGGCCACCTCAAATCATCTCTGCCTGCTTCCAACATCTATGCAGGCGGAGCCTTCTTTAACATGTAAAAAAAAAAAACTTATAAAAGATAGATGTGAGGTGTGAATGCACGTGGAATGTGGTACATGTGGCATGTATGGGCAGGCATGATTCTGTTTTTCTTCGTCTAATACTTTTTCTAAACAGTTTATTTTTGCCAATAAAAATCATTGCTTTCAATCAGCACAGGTCTATGAAACAAAGTTTATCTATAGAAAAGTGAAAAGACGTAAAGTTCTCTGTCCTGATGTTACATGAACAAATATCAGGTCGTGCAGGACAAATTAAAGAAAATCTCATTTTCCGTACTATTTCTAATCCATAAACCTTAGGGCGTACATTTAACTCACTCATCTGTTTCAAGTACACTTCCAGACCTTAAATATTATTTGTACCCCGTTAACCTTGTTGCTTTGATTGGCACGTGTTTTACACAAATCTGCTAACATACAGTGTGCATGTCCACATTCCTTCTGGTTGAAGTGGTACCTTTCTAGGATGCTAACAAGTGAGGGTAACCGGCCTTGCCTAGGCATAAATCCAGCGGAATAAGGACCTTTAGTTAAATAAGCAGCCATGGTTGAGACTGGCTTGTCAATACAGTAAATAAATCAAGAGACTTTCAGAAAGGGCTTGCAATGAACTCACAAAATTGATCTAACATGCAGTTACCCATTGATTTCATTTAATGCAAATCCCACTTAGTGATTTAGCATATAAACAAAAAACAGGCAGTGTTTTTACACATTCGTTGCAGAAAGCCAGTCATATGTGCAATAAAAAAGTGACAGACAGCACTAAACACAAAATAAAATTGTTGGTAAGGTTAAACAATTTTTACAAAATTATTTTCTAATCCCAAAGGATAAGCACTTATCCCCTAAGACACAAGGATAAAGGTTCTAATGGCATCTTGCTAGGGGATTCAAAATAAATAAGGCAGAGATGAGTTTCCATCTTCTTAAAGCTAAATTACAGAGATTAAAATATGTAAACAGAAAATGAATGTGTTCCATTTGCATATTATATTTCGCTCTTAAAGTTGATATTGAAGATTAAGGGTCATCATTTAATCCTCACTAACCTAATCCCTAAAATTACAAAGATAACCATAAGTGCACGTCTGCGCCACTAAATTACCTTGAAAGAAAGCAAATTCCGGATGAAAAGCAAAGCATATTTATATTATGGTGATTTAAAATCTGTCGCCTAAACACGTCTTCCCCCTTCCCTCCATTGACCTAAATTGCACACTAAAAGCTTGCCTGTCTGCAAATGGGCAGCTAACCCTTTGAGACAATCCAGAGATTCTTCGCTTATACAGAATCAAGCCAACATTTTTTTCTGACTACAATAAACACTGTCTTGTTCATATTCTGCAGAAACGAAAGTCTAGGCATAAAAACAGGAAGAAATCTTTATAGTTTTCATACTGTTTCCTGAAGATAATGGTGAGCATTTCTGTGTCTGGTACATGAAAAATCAATATGAATCGTATCTGTAAAGACGAATCAATGCAGTGTTTTCGTAAACACTCGTGGAACAGTTTCTTACATAATATAATCGGAAATACCTACTTCTAAAATTTGCATTATATATATATTTTGTGTGTGTGCGTGTGAGTGAGTGTACCAATAAGATATGCTTTGCCTGTGTACTACCTAACTCTATTTCCATTCCATGAATAGATATGTATATTTATAAATAGCTGCTTTTCAAATAGAATATTTGAATATATTGTCAGTAGACGGTATCTATTATTGAAGGCCGAAACAGGCTCCGTGATTTCTGAATTATAACATCATCCAACCTTTCACCATTAATAATCTATAAAGACCTTCCAAGTCGTCAGGATCCTTCACTCTCTTATATAAAACATTAGTGAATTACACACACACACACGCACGCACGCACTCGCACACAAATATATACAAAAAGGTGGGAAAAACACGTTTGCAGCTCTTCAAAACGGTGACAAAAGAGTATTCCATAGAAGCAGGAGTGTCCAACGCAGGCTCAAGAAAGTTGGATTCATATTTCAAGATCACCAGCCACTCTGCATTACAGTGAGCTGTGCGTAAATTTGTCTCAAGTCAATATGCCGAACATGTGGACTAGAAATCACCCTTGGAGACCTAGGATGGACAGCTGTGCATCAGTCTCATTGTATAGCCCACTCAAAAACGCCACGGTGCCATGCAGCCTTAACAGAGTGAATCTGGCATTAAATCTTAGCAATCAATAACCACGTGAGGCATTGTTACAGAAGCGAAAGGTGCTGAACATGTGGTTTGGTATATCCAGAGCTGTAAACAGCTTCACAACCCCGCACAATCACTCCAGATTTATGAACAATACAATGGAATGTAATATCCACCACTGCCAACTCCAATTTGATCAACCTCCTGTAAAGTTTCAAATTCCAAGATTTGTTAAAAAAAAAAAATTGAAATGCCAACTCCAAGGCGTTGAGCACCCCGTAAATACATAAAATAAAGAAAAAGGTAACTGTGCTGTGAACAAGAGAAAGCACATAGTACAGCGGAGACTAGCATTGAAAGTGTGCAACTGCACAATTTGCAACATAATGCAGCAAGTTGTGAGGGCGGATATGCCTGATAACGTCATAAATCCCGTTATCCATGTCCTATCTTCTGTGAAGCCATATCCTAACATTAGCTGTGTGCTATTGCAAGTTTAAGGTAAAACCGGTTGAGGATGCTTAACTCGCTCTCATGGTCATTACAATCAGGAACCAGGCCATCCCAACTTACTCAGTAGTGAAACAAAAGCGAGATGATACAGTCTCTTTATACATGGTACACTGTCATTTAACAAAGGAGTATTCAGTGCTGTACCCTTGAAAAAGTTGAATAATATTACAATGCGAATGAACGTCAAGCTCTTCAATATCCACTTCCTCCAAATACATCTAGAAGGTGGAACTCAATAAAAGATGTGCTTAGAAACAGGTAATGTATAACAAGCTTGTAGTAAGCACTATGTAAAAAAGAACTGATAGAAATGACAGAGCCAATCCCTTGGGCTTCTTTATATATGGTTTTTTTTCAGCAGACGCACAGAACAGGTAGCAGAGTGAAGCAGTAATGCATGCTTTCCTCACATACTGGTATTTTACAGGGATCAATCAAAGATTCCCTCACACAGGGAACAGGTACAACACAGGAAACAATCATGCAAACTCCCTGTATACACAGAATACATGCAGCAGCAAACCAAAATTCACTTCCAATGAAAATAGGCTGAAAATAGGCTGAGCATGGGCAACTGTAGCACAACTTTACCTCAATCACAGAGACTAGGTACAGAAGGGACATCAGCAATATGGACTTCTCTCACGCACCGAAAAAAGGCATCAGTAGTGCCGATTTCATTAAGACAGAGAATGGCACAGTACAGACAGCAAAAATACACTCACTTACACATAGAGCAAAGGCAGTAGCAATGCAAGCTTCTTTCACACAGACCTGGTTCAAAATTGGCAAAAGCACAGCAATCTTCATGTACACACTGAGTAAGCACTACAACACAGCTGAAGCATCCTTGGTGCACAGAAAAGGCACGCAATGTACTGCAAAACTGCAAGCTTCCATCATACACAGAACACGGCCTTCACTGCCCAGTCCAGAGTCATTCCCCACTTTGGTGAGTAGTAGAAATATTAGAAAAGGCATCTCCCCACTGAGTGGAAGTGCAAATAACTGTAAAAATAAGCCTTAAACAAGGGAAATCCACATTATGAAGTTGACTGCTTACAAACCTGACGTAAAAACTGAAACACGTAATCAGTTTTTATGAAATGTTCGGGACAAATGATCACACCCACCGTTTCATTAACAAGATCAATAAACTAATGTCTCTGCTGGAGGCAGTGCAGCTGATGGTGAGCTCATCAAGCAAAATAAGCACAAATTATTAAAATAACAACCCTAGAACACACAAAACCCACACAGAGATATGAACTGGCCAAACACTGAACCTCTAAAAACAGGTTACAATCAGATGGACCTCAAAAAGCTGTCGGGACACTGGTGCACAAAAAATAAGTCCACACCTCAGCAGTCTCACAACGCCAGGCACACACCTATAACAATATAGGCAATATGCACAGAAACAGGGGCAAATTTGTGTACCAGGGGGGAGAAAGCGATGAATGATTTGTGATGAAATGTGTAACTTTATTGCCTGGGGTCCTCTCTTTTGTAAATGCTTTGCAACTAACTAATATGTAAAGAGAGATGCCAATGTTGCAAGCTAAAGAAACAACTATACTTTCACAGGTAGCCTGTTAGGGGTGGGAAGAACTTGCAGAGTTTCACTTCGCAGAATTTCGCTAAGTTACATGAAAAGTCCACGAGATTCCGTGGAATTCCACAAGCAGGTGGAAATCAGCACGTCCAGCTGCTTGTGCTGACTTTTAGCCCTGGGAGCCACTTCTGTGGTGAAAAAGCAGCGCAAATGGCACCAGTGTGCGCACCTGAGGGCGCTGCTTCTCGAGCTGGTTTTGCTGCCGCTCATGTAGAGTTTCTACTTGAGCGGCAGCTTTCTCCCCGCGAACGGCAGTGACCGCCTGCGATGGGAAAATCGCACTGGATGCCCTCCTAGCACCCAAAAATCACCCTAGGGGACGCCAATTCTCACTTGCCAACGTACTGTTCGCGAGTCGTGCGTGCGAAAAAACTCCGCCATGTGGCAGTTGGAGGAACTTGGCTGGAACTCCACGTTACGCATAGCGGTCAAAACTTCGTCAACTCTGCTGGCGGAGCAAAATTTATCGCTCACCCCTAATCCTGGTGAGGTCATGGTGAATTGTGTGGAGGCTAGAAGAATACTAAGCAGAGGAGACAGTGTGTCAGTTCCAACCCCAGATTTACATGGAAGCTGGAAGCAAGCTGGAGACAAAAGTAAGCAACCAACATAAGCGATGAAGAAATGGAGGTGAGTTTGAAACATTCTATACAGCGAAGCTCACTTGCCAATGATAAGAAATTGCAAATCACTGAATCTTTACATTCACTTTTGCCTGTTAGTGTGGGCTTTTTTAGTCCCATGTTTAGGTAGCAGTGCTTAACCAGAGCACTATCCTGACTACAAAAAAATTGATCTATAGTTGTACGTGTAATACACCCTTTTCAACTAAGCCAAATTCTTTTATCCAACTGTCCTGTCCAGGATGTACCCCAGGATTAATAAACAGTGCTTCTAAACCAGGTATCTGCATAAACCATAGATTTATGGAAGTCTGTGCGTATCTGCATACACCACAGATTTTATGGAAGTCTGTGCCTGCATGAATGTGAGTACATCTGTATATGTGTGTGTGCGAGCAGCTGTGTGTATATGTTAATAATCATGCAAGAAAATACTTTTTTATACAAATAAATGCCTTAGTAGGACTATCTACCTGTGGTGTGTGATTTATCCCAGTGCTGATGGTGCACAGTGTAAATTCACATTACTTCCCATGGTAAATGGAAGGTAGCTTTATCCCCATGATTGTGTGCATGTCCATAAATTGGCTATTATATGGGTTAGAGTGACCTTTGTAGTAAGATGCATGCCTACTTTAGATGGCAACAATAAGGGCCCCTCAGCCCTAAATTAGAAGGTAAAGTATTCATATACAATTGTGCTACAAAACCAACGCACTGTAACTCTTTATTAAGCATCTTATTTACAGCAGTGAATTTTATCTAGGCACTCTAAGGGTTAACCAATTATGTAAAAGAGGCAAGCACAGACACCTGAAATAATGAATTATATTGCCAAACCTTCTCTGACAGATTAGAAGATGTCCACAAGATGCGCCTCTGACAGCTAGATCAAGGGCCACCAATGAGACAGCACACCCAGCAACAGCAATAGACAATGCTACCGAGCACATGCTTCCCTTAGCACTTGCCATGTATTGGTCACGTGTTACAATAAATGGGGGAATCGAAGAACTGAATAACAGGTGTGGGCTAAGCAGTAGAAGACATATTCAGTACATTTAAAAAATACCAAAATGATCACATGGAAGTGGGAAGTGAAAGTTTTGGGAAAAGACAGATCTGTATGACAATGGGTACAGAGACTTCAAACGTGAGCTAAAGAATGTGTCAGAATCGCTCTAACGCGTGGGTGCGCAGTTATGTGAATTAGGATATATGGACAGGGAAGAGGCCATGGAATAGGAAAGATGCTGTCAGACATTAAGAGACCAAGGAGCCCGGAGGAAAATGTAATAAGGAGTCTGAAAATCATGCAAACTCCTTTTTTCTCTTAAGGCTCCTGTATATCAGTTTGACAATTTGTTAATATTTCTCCTTTTCTTGTAATTCCCGACTGCTCCTTGTTTAGTTTCTGAAGCACAAAAACTCACTTTTCATCACCACCTCATCAAAACATGCTCGCTGGCAGACCGCGGACAATTCTTGGCATTTGCCCCAGGTCAGGTAGATGACATTATTATAAGTATGATTTTAAAATGCTTTCTACAAAGGCAAAGAGCACAGTAAACTGCGCCCTTTTTACCGTATGCACAGCAGAACTGCACGATCTGTAAATCAAACAAGTTATGTGAAGTTTCAGACTGCACTATGGAGGCCTTGTGCAGTCAGATGCATTCCTGGACGCTTCGCGCTGGCCAGCAAAATGCACACCTTATGTGATAGAAGTTCACTTGGCTTTCCGGATGCAGTTGATGGGGCTGACATCACTCTTGTTGAAGGCCGCTGTTTCTGCAGTCCCCCTCCACACAGGGGATCCCATTGTTTCCAAGTCTGCATTCCGAGATCCACTCCACATACCGGGGTCTGCTTTGAAGTTTACTAGAATGTTTTCGCATTCAGCTCTGAAAAGAGATGCGAAGAAAATCTGGAATTCCTCCTTGTGAATGTTGCCTGTGCAAGCTTATGTGTTTCATGCTCTAAATATATAGGAGGCCAAACTGTAGACAAGATTCTTACAAACACTAATGGGCCTTGCAGTTAGATTTGAGAAAGGTTTGTGAAGTTTTGAGAAGCCTTATCCTGCAAAGTGTGTAGCATCCTTGAATGCTAAAGATGCACTAAAGAAATAGTTCATCATCTCACCTATTTTAATACACAAACCGCCAGCTGGGGGAGATGCTACTTATGCAAGGACACAACAAACATGGCGGATCCTCTGTTTCTTATGCTTTGCACACAGCGTAAACAAGTTGAGCGCGTGAAATTATATTTATGCATCGCTACACAAACAGAGGTATGGATTTGGGTGGACTGACCATTAAGTCAATCTGGCCAATGGAAGATTGGCGTGCTGACAAAGACTTTGAGGCCAGTCCCTATGGTTTAAAGCACATTCCTCCTTATTAGCATCTCTGTAGTAACATTGTCTCTAAAGGTGTTTTCTGTATGACACCTCTGCTTCAGCTCCTCCCTCCAAGGCACCATGTAAACAGGCGCAGACCACTCACGGATACCCTGGCGCAGCTCATGTTCAGAGTTTCAAGGCTCTGCTTGGTAGTTCCTGCTAGGCGGCTTGAGGCATCCCACCAAGCTATTCAGGCATCCCTGTCCGCCCCTGGGTTTGGGCAAGGCACATAAGGTGCAAATCAAACGTGTCTGAAGAAATGCTTCTCTCTATCAAGCCAAAGTGACTATCGGCTACAGCGATGTTTATGGACTGCCTGGTGCTGAGCACACAAAAGAGTAAACGAGTGCAAAAATGAACGGTGGCGCTTCGCCTCACAATAAGGGAGTTTGTATTATTCCTAAGTATACTATTTCAAAGCAAGATATTCATATTTCTATGCAGTTCAAAATACTTTGAGGGAAAATACTTTTTGAATACCTCAGTGTGTTCCATTTGTACAAATCTAAAACAGGTGGAGGGATCTTGCTAAAAGGTAGGAACTAGCCTGACAAACAGATTCCATCTATTGGATCCACTGAGGCTTGTCAGGCGCTGCATCACAAGCACTACCAGATTCATCACTGGCAGGATACCATTTCGCTGCAAAGGTTGAGATAATAACCACATCTATGTACAAACCCATATGATCTATTAGAAGAGTCAGAAACATGCCAGCATATACGATCTTATTAAATGACTGGATGACAAAACCATATTGAGTAGATAGAAGAAAAGAGGAGCTTTAGAGATAGATATTAAAGTGTTGCTGACATAGAGGAAGAGGAATCCTATGACTTTCTTTGCGGTCTAACGTAAGACAAACTGGAGAAAACCTGGATCTTCGGGGGTTGTGATCAAATTCAAATTTTTAAATTGTGTCTTGTGGGCCAATAGAACAAAGACACAGGAAGAAACTCTGAGCTTACAGCGGGTGGGGCCATATACAATATGGACGCGATTACCGTAGGGGTGCCCCAGGAAATCTCTCACTAACTGGAAAACTTTATATGAAAAAGTAAGATTTCATCGGAAATGTTAAAATGGAATTATATGCATTTGTGATAAATTCAAAATCATGATATTCCGTTGGAAACTATAACAAAGAATAAGACTGGATTGCTGTATTAGCACAAGGAACATCATTCACACAGTGTGAGCTACCTTGTACAACAATGCATACGGGAAGGAAGTAATATTTGGATAGAAAAACACATATTTTCTCCCATTTGGCGATCACTGAGATGGGACAATCTAGGAGCAATAAGAACTAATAGCCCCGAAAAAGCGAAAACTGATAACACAAAGGCAGCAGTCAGGTCGAGATGATTTACACAAAGCAGAATATTTATGACATAAAGAACATGTCTTGTCTCTGAATCTCGTTTATAACAACCTTGCAATGATGTAGAGTCTTCGCTCTCTAATTCAATCCCTTTTGCAATAACACAGACACATCTATAGTTAGCCATTTAGAGGTAAGAAAATGTTTTGCCCAAGATTACATTGTGATGCTAAAGAACTAACAGGCACATGCATCAAAGCAAAAACCGGTCGCAAACGGGCAGATTCTCAGAATCTGCCCCTTTGCGACCGGTATTTTTGCATTTGGGATGCATCATCCCAAATGCAAAATCGCAAGTTAAGTAATCGCAAAATTGCGATTACTTAATTGCCATTGCATTTAAGGAATCGCAAATTGAGATTCCTTAAATGCAATGCATTAAAGTAAAAACTAGCGATTTCGCTAATAGGGAGCTAATTACCATGAAGTTGAACTTCATGGTAATTTACAAAGTGTGAAAAATGCACTAAAGTGCATTTTTCAAAGTTCATTTACACACACACATGCCCTTGGGGCATGTGTGTGTGCAAGATGTACTCCTATGCAGATTTCAGGGTGCAACATGGTGTCTTTTGACACCCTGGCACCTTGAAATAGCATTCTCAATTTGCGATTCTCTAATTGAGAATCGCAAATTGAGAATGTCTTCCCATTCATTCTATGGGCCTCTAGGCCCATAGGAATGAAGGGGAGGTATTCCTTAATTGCGACTCGCAATTTGCGAGTCGCAATTAAGGAATGTTTAGAAATCGCTATTTTTAAAGCGATTTCTACATGCATAGCCTTTTGCTATTCCTTATTAGCGAATCCTTATTTTTCGCTAATAAGGAATCGCAAATGGCATTGTTGATGCATGTGCCAGTATAACTCGAACTTAGCAACCCTTGGCTCAAAAACAGGGGTCTAAACTAAAACTCCTATCAGAATTTGGTGGTTACCATAAGTCGACCCCTACAGCTAGTACCATTTTTCCAAAGCACAAACTCTGAGAGGGTTAACGCATTGTGATGATCTGCACCGCGTGAACATAATCCGAAGCGAGTGGCTTGAAGTTCTTTCGTGCCTGTTCCATAGCATCTGGGATTACTGCGTACAGTCTGATCCTACAGCACATAAGGAAATGACTTTGTATAGGATCTAGAATCCTGGTCAGGAAAGAAGAGGAGGTTAAATGAGTGCCATGCACTGTAATCAAATATTACAAGAGCTACTTAGCTATTAAATGGGCAACCAACACAGAAAATCAAGCAGAAAACAAATAGATACTTCTCTTGAACTGATGCTTAATAAGATGAAAGAAAAACATGTAACTGCAGTTAGTTTATGAAATAAGCATAAAAACTATAGGTTACAGTCACACAAAGCCATGCCATGTTTTTACTCACTCCTGAGTGACCAATAGGAAATATTATATTATACATATAAATAGTGCATATGCAGTCGCACAGAGTTTAATATGGGATTTATTGCCATATCTGAGTGTGGAGAGGGACCATACCTCTTGAGAGGAAAAGCCTCAGGTGGGTCATGATGTCCCGCCCCTCCCTCAACAGAGTGCAATACCATACTGCACTCTGAGGATCACAATATGAGGGTTATGTCATGCTGTTTTGTGGTAGGTCTAAAGAAAAGAATGTAACTAGACGCATGCCTCAAAGGGTTTAATCCATGATCTGAGATAAAATCACACTAAATAAACCAGATTACCATTAGCAGAGTTGTGTTCCTAACAAGTTACTATTAAATGCATTCTTAGAGACAGCAGAAGTGTTATTTTCACATGAATTACACTAACTTTGGTAATAAACCTGAATCTGACCTTTCGTCTGCAGTAATAAATAAAAACAGAAAATGTGCCTTTACCTATACGCTTGTTTTTGGGCCACACTCATTTTCACTGGCATGTCACAAATACAGTATGTCATGATGGTGAAAATAAAAGTGGTGCTAAAGCGCCATGTGAAACAAGTGTACTGATAACCAGAGATTCACATATTTATTACTACAGTGCAAATGTGTTACAGAAACAAATACTGCTAAACTCTCGACAAAAGTCAATCTACCTCACTTTAAAGAAAATAACTTACAAGGACTAGTCATAGTGATGTTATCTCACTGCTCCGATTTAACTCTTGCTACTCTGTTTTTAATTAATCACACTCTGCGTGCATATATCTATCTATCTATCTATCTATCTATCTATATATATATATATATGTCATACAAAACATCGCCCTGATGCAAGGACGCACTCCACAGGCAGATGATTTGTAATATATATATATATATATATATATATATATATATATATATATATATATATATATATATATATATATTTATTTATTTAAAAGTCGAAGAAACAATGACAGAAATAAACTAAATAAACGTAATCTAAGTCAAAATGAAGTCGAAGCCCATGAGGTGAAGTATGAGTGACAATGCAATGCAGACAAAAGGTGCCAAGTACAGTATATTCTTATAATTGGACTGTGTTGAAATTAAACAGAATATACATTAACTTGCTGACAATAGAACATGCTAAATTATGTATTGGCTCAACTGTGCTTCATCTTTCTCCGCTTGCTTAAGAGCCCATCAACAAAGGCTGCGACCCCTGCTGCTCTTTGTTCCCTGCCTGGCAAAGTCCCTTTTGGTGGTCGCCGGGCTTCAGCCCCGACCCCGCCTTCCCATACCTGTCACTGTGAATAGACTTCACAGTCCGTGCACACAAACAGGCTGACCTGGACAGCCTCCCTGACCCCTGGGCAGGAAGAGCATCACATCTGGTTATTAATATTGGGCATTGTAAAATGTAATCTTCCAGGCACGGGAGACCGGGCTGGCAATTACACAGCGCCCATCAATCACCGGCCGGGCTCGCCTCACGTCACGCCGCTCTATGAAGTTAATGTTCTCTGCCCCAGAACATGTTTTAAAATAAAGGCTCTCTACCTATCTGTCCGTGGTGGCTGGTGCCAGGTACTCTCAGCTGACGAGTCTGCCCTCAGTTGCATACACACTCTTCAAAGGGTTGAGTGATGTCACCTGTTCTAGCAGCCCATTAGCACTCGATTTGCAAGTTAAATGTAATTTACCGGGGCATCCGGTTATTAGGGATGACTGTTTATGTATCTGCATTTTTACATATTTTAGACTAGCACGTTTGAAAAATCACATTCTAACAGTTATAGCCATTGCCTTATACATTTTGACTCTGATGTTATTAATTCCTACATGTTACCCATGTGCAAGTATTTCAATGTTTTGCGTGCTTATAATTTTCTTTTGTGTCAGTGGATAAACGACTCAGCAGACATACTTATTGGCTAGAATATCAAAAAAGATAAAATGTGGAGTAGTGTGGTGGTTCAGGGGATCATATCAGCAAATGGACAGTCTGACGGGCAAAAGTGTGACGAGGCAGGAGGAGAAGCATATATCCCTATGGTGGGAGATATGACTTTTAAGTTTGGGTTGACTGTACAACTGTCTGCAAGACCGATTGCTACCGGTTCTTTATAGAGCTCATAGTGTGGGTTTGGCTCCACCCAGAGGAATATTACTTTCTCATCTCCTCATGCAATTGGCTGTTTGGTGTATCATTCCACCTCATACTGAGTGCTTGCATTCAAAAGAAAGACAGACTATTTTACATCTCAAAAGTACATGGAATCATCACACATTAAATGATTTATTTCAAATATGCATTTTTTACAGAAGCTTTCTTTTGTTCTTTAGTTGTTTTCCACTCCAACAGGCTTTCTTAAAACTGTTTTATCCAAAGCTTGTTTAAGCATGTCAATAGAGCCGAGATTGCAAGGAAACAAAGGGAGCAGCGAGGTATGGGTAGGTGGCAGCATTTGAAGTTTCCACTTACTACTTGCAATCTGTATTCTCAAAAGAAAACATCGGCAAGTGGTGCAAGAGAGGTCATTATTGTAAGACTATATGACAAGAGGGATGTATCCGAGGGTAGGGCAGCCATAACCACATACTGCTCGTCTGATTGACCCAAGAAGGTTCTGGAGGACAAAAAGAGTGCAGCTACAGCTGCACCTTACTGCACAAAAGTGGGGACAAAGATGGGCCATTCAACCTAATATCAACGGGGAGAAACGTACTAAAATCCCCTTAAAGTTAAAGTAAGACAAATGCTTGGGTAACAAATTCATTGGCAGCACTCTTTCACAGATGAGAGTTCTGCCAAATATGGGCAAATATATCTAAATAGGCTCTTTGGGAAATAGAGCCAAGCAGATGAATAAATATGGTTTATGTAGACTTCAGGAAATCTATTCAGACAGTTCCACATAAGGCACAGTATGTTTTATGAATGTGTGAGGGAATATATGCAATTTGATTAAATTTTGAGATAAATGTGCACTAAAAGTTACCTACACTTTTACATCTTCAATCACTTTAAACATATTTACTGCCAACTATTTGCCACCATTTGTGTACATGGCAAATATGAAGTACATAGAACTCTATAAAACAAGACTTTTATGTAAATTTGTTATGCAGAAGTTTTTCCCACTTGCAATGGATCATGCTAATCAACATACAACAGAATAAAAAGTTAGTCTCATCCCTATTGAAGTGATACAAAAAAATGCCTACTCCATACATTACATATGCAGTCCCAGTACAAGATTGCAGCGCATTGTATTAGATATCCTGTTGCCAAAATATTCAAAATTGTGGTGGTGAGAGGGAACACACTGCTTGTAGGTTCAGTAGGGCATAACAACTTAAACAAGAATTTCAGAGCACTAATAACGAGGTGTCCTAAAAAGAATGTTGGTGCAGCAAACATTGTATTGCGGGGCCTACTGATGATGCAATAAGCATCTGCTTCCATAGGACACTGGTGATGTAATAACCCTCTGCTCCAAAGGGCCATTGATGAGGCAGTAGACATCTGCTCCCAGGGGCCACAGGTGTTGTAGTAACCACTGCCAAGGGTTACTGCAGCCCTACAAGCATAAGGTCCTAAGGCCATTGATGAGCCGATAAGCTTTCTGGTCACCATGGTGTAACACAAACCACCTCCCAGGGACGACTGGGGATGCAGTAAACATCTGCTTCCTAGAACTACTGATGATGGACTAAATATCTGTTTACAGTGGCCACTGCAGCAAACATCTTTGCTTTAGAGCCACTGATGATGCAACAGGCATCTGCTTGCTATCCTGGGTCATTATCAATGCAGGAATCATCTACTTCCAGGAGCTTTAGTAGAGTTAGTTACCCCTACTTTCAGGGTTGGGTCACTGCCCTGGGTACTTAGAACAATAGAAACACTAGGGGTAAGTGCTGAAGATTCAGCAAATGTGCTTGAAAATGCCTGCTATATTCCATGTAGTTTATCAATGTACATTAACATAAACATTTTACATTTGATGATTTACAGAAATATTTTCGCGGTACAGCAATGGTATTTCTGTTTGCATTTCATTCAAGGTATACACTCTGAAGCCATGTTCACCATACTGCGGAATGACTCCCTCCTCACCACCGAGCACAACGTAAACACTATGGATTCATTCTGTGAACCTTTTCAATGAATGTAGAGTATGTAAATGTACTTAGTGAGTAAATGTGCACATGTATAATAAAAGATTAAAAGTTAACTTGCAACTTATACTTAGATGATGCACCTTCTTTAAAACAAGCTGCCACACCATCTACCAGTACACCTGATACTTCAGTATTGAACTGCTTGCCAAACTGGCTTACTATAAGTGTGTTTTCATATACTTTCAATCATTTTGGCGCTTTTTTTTTTTTAATTTAACAACTATTACAAAGAATTGCATGAATTTTGTTTTGGCTTCCAGCATATACAAATTTCCTGACTACAATGGCAAATAACAAAATATTTAAATTTTAAATGTTCGGCAAAATTCCAGAAATGTTGTGAAAAACAGATGTTTTCACCAATCAGATCCCCTCGTTAACTAGCACAAAGGACACATAAAATAATTTTGGGGTTATGACAACCACAGCACTCTCATCCCCAAGGTGCCTTGCACATTAAGAGGACGTCATGTAGATTAAGACGGGGCACAGCTGCTTAACGTCGACTAAGACACCACCTTAGATCAAAGAAGCAATATGGCAACGCCCGTTGTGATTTTGCTACTTTAAAGTCCAAGTATGTTTATTTTGAGTGAGCATAACAAACTAACATGCAACCATATTTAAATTTTTGGGTGCGGAAGTATAAAACAAAGGTCATACTGTAAACGTTCATCTACTGCAGACAAATCACATAATTGAATTACTGAATGTAGCCTTACTGTTCACATCTACTTGCATTGTTTTTCTATCAAACGTTAGTGCCAATAAAGAAAATAAAGCACTGCATAGTAAAACAAAATGTCTTCTCTCCAGTGGCAAGATTGCATTCCTCTTTGATCGTACCATCCTGCTCCCCTCAGTCACTCTATACCATTATATAGCACTCTGTTTGTAATCCACATGTTTGCATCCAAAGACACTCACTGATGTTTTTTTCTGAGATTTATTGTTATCCTCCCTAATCATTCTGTTACTGGCTTTGAAACGATAAAAAGTCAGAGAGAATCCACTGTGATTCAAACCTGAAACCACACTATTAAGCACAGGTTCCTGCAATGGATGCATTAATTTGTGAGCCACCAAAGCAGCTTGATGTGGGCTTCTAATAGAGCTCTCCAGTACGAATGCACCCATCCAACTTACTTCCAGCTAGCACATAGTCCTTCACTATCCTCTGTCCAGGACAAATGCCATATTATTAGTTATAATGAAAAATGCAATCTATGTCCATTGTCATAAATTATGCTTTTGTGTCATATGTTACAAAGCATCTCTTTGTCACATTAAGAAATCAACCTCTTTTTAGATCATATAAATTGTTCTGAATGCACGTGTCTATGAATTTCATATTTGTGAATGAATGTGCATCTTCCTCCTCTGCTTGGCTCCAATAACGCACCCCTATTACCCCACTTCCTATTTTCTTCCCCTTTTCTTCCCCATTTACTGTGTCTGAATGTATTCTCCCATCCAATGTCTACTAAATCTGAGAAGTTACAAGTGTGACCACAACTGACAGTGTTGCTTGTAGTACCAGCCACCATTTATGCTGCATGGCCAACAGCCAGAAGTTGGCTAAATACGCCTCGGGCATCCCGCTGATCCTGTTTAAAGAACAGTATGTCATCCGCCGAGGAGCTTGCAGCAAACAGAATTGGAGGGCTAGCAGGGTAAAATCACAGAGCCGTAGAGTGTCCAAAGAGAACAACTAAGAGCCCTGAAATATGATCTACAGCTGTTGTCCACTTCAGCCTTCGGTCAGAGAAATAAAAGATAGGGAAGGTTAGGAATAACCCTTCTGCAGCCCTTTACTATAGACATCGAAGAAGGACTAGTGTCATGCTTTCCAGGAAACTAAACTAATAATTACACTCCACCTCGTCCCTAACAGACAATGAGAAAGGGGCAGGCGTCTTTGCAATGCCAATGCCAATCATGTCTGATTCAGCTTCAAAACAACTGCATATACTGGTAGTGATTACACTTCACAGGCTAACATAAGATGAAGTGAATCAATAATTAAGATGTATTATTTCGATCTAGCGGAGCCTGGCCAATGGCATCAGTGCTGGTTTTACAATGGTTGATGGTATCTAAACAGCTAAAAGAAACTGCTGAATTTAGCTATGATATCATGACTTACTTAAACAAATTTACTTCCATAACTAGATTGCAGAAAAAGAAGAAGACCTACAGGTTCCAAGAATATGTTTTACCAATCAGAAATCAAATTGCCTGGAAGGGAGAATACGATTTATAGCTACTGCCTAGTCAAGGCTGGTAAGGTTTAATGAAAGTTTCATATAATCCATTCTCATTAAATTGAACACCTATTATGTCCCGCTGCCAGCCAACTCCTAACCAATAACACCAGGTTCTGTTGAACAAACTACAAACATCACCATTTTCTGTGATATTCATTTGTAAATTGTTCCTTCAGCTCTCATCTGCACCCACAAATATCCACACCACAATGGCCTTTATGAAGCCATACAGAGGCACACCTAGCAATGCGCAAGGTGGGTACAACTGAAAGTCACTATTAAAGTTTGTCAGTGTTCAGAAGCCCTTTTCAACAGCATAGTACTTTTTAACCCCTTCGATGCGCCCGTCGGCCAACGGCCGTCGCGAGCACTACCTCCGTAGTTCTGCGCACGTCCGTTGGCCGACGCGGCCCCGCCCACTGATTAAAACCGCCGCACCACGGAGGAATTCGTACCGCGGTTAAGCGGTTAAGGGCCTAAATGTAAATAAGGTCAAGTAGTCAATAAAACTGATTCTCAAAATATGGCCGTTGTTTGCCCGCTGAAACTCAAGTGACAGATACATGATTCCCAATGCTTTCACTGCTTACTACTGACTCTAAGCTAGGTGCAAGCATTTTCAAGAAAGAAACTCTCTTTTTGAGACAATCACAGTTTACTATATGATACACAACTTGGGAGCTTAAGTCAGCAAAAAATAAAAGAAGACCTGCTTGCTGCTGAATCTCTGTTATTTATAGGAAAGACTAGTGGGTCCAAGAAATCATTTGCAATCTCAACTATTATTACTCAATATTATAAGAATATGAATATTGTCAGAAACAGACAGATTTGGCTTGCAGGTGCTTTTAGATCGTTTGTTATACAGTGAAAGAGGAAAGTGATGGACTTGTGAGATTGCTGAACTCAGCCATTCAACAATACAGGTAAGTGACTTTTTGTTTCCTTCTATTATATTCTCCCTCATGATATTGACAAAAGCAATGCCACAGCAAAATGTAAGGGTTCTGTGGTGAAAAAAATAGTACTGAAAAGATTTTTCAGCACAGGCATTAGCATGCGCAAACTAAGGCTTGGTAAAAGAGTGCACAGAGGTCCAACTCAGGCATCTTACAGATCTCCATAATACGTAACTGCCTGATCAAACACAAATTGTTTCCTTGAATATGGCACGCATTTTAGGGATTCTGGTCTCAGCAACATCTTTAGGCTAAACATCAATACTGACTGTATTCTTCACTGGATACACCACGGATATCCCAAATATCTCTGAGAACCAGAACTGGAGAACCCAGTATGTTAGTGAAAATGACAGTTTACCAGCTTGTTCCTTATCTAGCTGATCAATCTGCTTTCATTAGTGGAGAATGAAAACAGAACACAATTAGAAGTGAAGAAATTACTGTTGTGATACTTACCGATATAAAAAAGCTTAGCATTTGTGGCAGTGAAGAGCACCTCAAAATTCAGCTGAAGTTATTTTTAAATGTAATCCCTCTTTGAAAGCTGGTCTGTATCATCTAGCTTCTTTCAGACCTGTATTAGGCAGTGTGATGCTTTCACACAGAAACGTAACAGAACATGCTTTGCATATAGCAGACAAATGGGAACTAAGGTACAATGTAACAACGTGAACGTTACAATGTATGTAAAAAAAAAAACTGACCACAAATATCCTTCAAGAGGTAAGATTGGTGCACAAGTTTCTAAACAGTTGCTAAAAGAAGATTACACAAAGCAACTTCATTTGCTACTTGTCAGAATATTGGCTTTCCACCATTTAAATACTAGTCGTATTACTTTTTGAAGATTATATGATTTTATTATGGATAAAGTATTTCTTAAGTCAGTTGGCTTCAACTAGCTAACTATGTACACTTCATAGTAAGAAGACCAACTTCCACCATAGTGCTTATTTTTGTGCAAAAATGCATTAGAATATGGAGCCTCAGAAATGCATGGCCTTCTCCATGTGCCAAAATTTCAATTTCCAAGAAGAGGGCAACTGTTTTATGATGGTAATTCTAAGCGTTAGTGCTTTCTACCCAGAAGGCTATCGCGTTTGAAAAAAGGGGCGTGTTCTTCAAGTGTTTATTATAAATTGAGGTTAATAACTAGTGAAACCTAGACTTCTATGTTCTAAGTAATCAGTGGCAGACTAGTTTCTACACCTTGGCATCACAGCTGCATTCTAATATGTCAAATGGCGGTCTCATTGGGCTTACTCTATCTTTGTGCATGGAGCTTGAACATGAAGCGCATTTCAACTACTTAACAAAATATACAGCAATTAAATTGCACTGTAAGATGTTAGGCTGCAATGGATCTGCACTCGTTTATAAATTGTGACTGCATATCCTAAAGTTTATATATAGCAGTGGAAGATAAAAAAAACTTTTGTTTGTTTCAGAAAGCAGCGTTCTTCCTTAAGCAAGTGACTTGCATATGATTAGGCAAAACAGGCCTTGGCGCTGGCATGCACAGGCCTTTTCCAATTCCCTTCAGCACAATGATTTGTATGCAAATAAGTGCAGCGCAATCTCCTGACCTCTCTTACCATCATGCAGGGACAATGACAGTTCAATAATTGGAATCACACATATCTGGAATATCTGATTTTGAGTTAAAACGCCGTCACAGCCTGAGTGAACACAAAATGATGCTTTTTAAACACAATGTTGAACTGCAGCGAGCCAAAATATTTTAAGCAAACAAAGTGACCTGCGTTGCTGTCCAATTCGGATGTTGAGGGTGGGGGGAGGGGGTCATTCGAGCCCCTCTCTTCTGAATATTCTATTGTGTGAAAGGGGTGCTCTCGGCCATAACGTTAATAATGGGAAGGTCAGAGCAGGCGGCCTGTGGGAAATGTTCTGCTCAGAGTTACCTCTGGGCCGGTCCCACGTTCTGTGTTTTATCTCAAGTCCAGCGAGGGAGGCGTAGTCAATAACTCTCACAGATGTACAATTCGAATATGCAAACAGGCAGACAATCCTGCTGCAGAAATGACAGCTGCAAAGGCTGGAAAGTGCAATTAAGCAGGTCATTGCCCACGGCTTTGAAGCACAAACGCGGTAGGCACCTCACTTCAAACACACAGGCGTGTATGAAGAGCAAGCATTGTCCGCCATTTGCATTTGCTGCATAAAATGATAGGAAGCAAGACTCAACTTGCTGGCCATGGAAAGCCCTTGGCCCTGGGTGACCCTAGAATACACTATAAATCCATCCATTAGCACATTCTAAAAGCCCCATGTGTTCGGGTCTCTCGGTAATTGTTTTGCATTAGCAATTATTTCATTGTGTTGGCCTGCTCCTGAATTGATTTATGGTTAATTGCGGACAGTTTACTGTCCATCTATACTTTTGCAGTGCACACAAAGCGCATCTACGTCTCCCACTGTAGCCAAGAGTCTTGTGTAATATCTCTCTACATTTAAATTGAAAGATCCTGTTGTTTCTCCTTCCAAGGCTCGCACTATAAATAACACAGATTTTACTAGTTTGTTACGAGCCCATACCAGTTTCATAACATCAGCAAAATCAGGTCGTTTGATTTCAGAGTCCTTCATTCAATATCTCCCAATAGCTTAATATTACAGGCTGATGGTAAAACTCTTTTTAGGTATGGTCTTACAGGGCAGCTGTCTGAAAGACCTACTGTTGCTAACTTTTTAAAATGTCAGAGTGGGCTTCGGCTCCACTCAGAGGAGTTGTAAGCTTTCATTTCATTCTATTGGCAGTTCGATGTATCAATCCACCCCCTACATAATGCTTGCTTTGGACTGCATTATGAGGGACTAATTACATCTCAAAATTGCACTAAATCATCATATGTTACATGTTTATTCTCCTAAATACATTGTACATAAAAGCAACAGTTTTTTTTTTTTACTTTTTTCAAAGTGGCAGGCTTTTTTAATGTTTTAGTAAGAGCTCCTCACCATGCAAGAAAAACCTATTGCCTTTGTCAACGGTTGCTTGGTATTACTATTACTTACCAGCATGCAGCCAGTTCTGTAATCCTATAAAATCTGCTTATTATTTTTAAATCCATTCTGGAACAACATAATAGCTACCTGGGCAATGGAGCAACAGCTCCAACCAAATATTCAAATGACAAGTTCCAGGTTTTTAAAGGAACATGCAGTGAGGTTCAGATCCCTGAAAGCAGCAGGCAGTAACACCAACTATTTCTAATCTCTGGTTTTCTTAAATGTCATTTGCTAGGTTTGTAAATAGGATCTCAAGTATTAAGACTTAGGTCGAAATTTGGTTACATTTTATTTCAGGGTTGACTTCATAATTGAAATTAGCCCAGAAGAGGCGCTTTTTTCTACAACACCTGAACCCAGGTAATCCAGGGTCTAGCATTCAGACAGGAAGAGTTAAAACAGGAAGGACATAATCAAGAGGACAGCTATCAAAGAGAATCCTAAACGAGTACCACTTTCACTGTATAATAAGCAGCTGGTGTCCAGCCCAAGAATTCATGAAACAAGACCACCAGAATGTTCCCATCCTGAGGACAGCAAAACAGAGAGATGTCTACTACCAATCATGGAAATACTTTAGAAAGGCAGCAGTAATGTGATGAAGATCACAATGTGGTCTCCTGACTGCAAAGTCGATAGTCTAGATGCAAAACCTTTGCTAGCTCAGCACATCATGAAATACAACTTGAAGGGAAGGAGAAAGCACATAAAAGTACCCTGTTACTTATAATCTCTTGTCTCTAATATTTAAGGGTTTTCACAATTCTGTGACGCATACAGATTTTACTAGGCTTACTGAAATATTACCATCACCTCTATGACTCTGACACAGCAATGTTCTCTGCAAGTGTGTAGAATTAACACATGTTTAATCTTCAACTTCTCCATCAGCATAAATATTTCTAATCCATGGCTTTATTGTGCCTTCTGGTGGGTATGATGAGACAGTATTGCTGTAGGTGTCCTGAGGCTTACCTTTGGCACAAATATACTTTTTTCACTGCCTTCACTTTCTGCAAATAGGTCAATGGCTCAGTCTTTGAAAGATGCAGGTGTTATTCAGGGCAAATTAAGAAGGACCTTGTAAATAGGGGGGTTCGGTGATTCCCCCTTCCATTTTGTTTACGTCTCGAATATGAAATACAGCAGAGAGCTAGGTTTATTTTTCAATGTTGTTATGTTAATGATGCCTTAATCAAATGAATTTACTTAAACTAAACCCTTTCTTGTAGCAAACGTCAGCCATCAAAGCTCGCCCAGCTGTCAAAGCGTCATGGCCCAACCCACTGACATATCCATCAAACTGACCCTGTGGCAAATTCTTTAATACTGCAAAGTGGACCACCAGGGTCGTTTGCAGCACTTATATATTTCTAAGCTAGAAGCATGCTCTATTAGTAAAGAGAGGGACTGAATATCATTTTATTTGCATAAAGGTGTCTCCACTGTGTCGACGTACCTGAGCAAAATGAGATTCTATAATTCTGTCTCCGAATAGGATTACTAATATTTGACAAGATTATTGTTCTCAATTTCTAACTGCAATTCACTGGACGAAAAAGCCTCTTGACTTGATATGGTAATGTGTATTAGAATGGAACGCTTGGTGATGTAATGGCCTAAATGCACATCTTAACAATTTAACTAAGACACTAGGCCAAAGCTAAAATTACAAGGGAACAGTCACAGATAATCCTGTGATTGGGGTTATTTCTGGGTTAGGTCTGAGAGTAGACGGTTCCCCTCTGTGTCACAGTGGCCTTTCAGGTGCATACATATTGTGGCATCGGAAATAACAACTACACAGGAAAGTGTCATTAAATATATATATATGCTGAAACCAAACTAAGTGGTTCAGGGATTGTGCAAGTAATGCTCATAGCGACAAAAGAATGGGACAGCACCATTTGCTACTGTACAGTGCGAGTAGAGAATTCTGAGACAAGTGCACACTGAAAAATCAATGAACTTTTGGCGCTTAGGAACATCATAAATCTGCATTACCCTATTTCATAAGCATATCAAATAATGGCAATTGAAGTGTTTTATAGAGTTGCAGCCCAGCATACTGAGAAATTGACTCAGAATACGATTTGATTAAATATAGGCTGCAGAACAACAGCCAGATAGATCATTGATACAAGATCACAATCGGCCTGTCGCTCTCTATCGGGGAATCAAGGGACTGTACCGGCCTGGTCAAGGTCTGCTACGCCAACTAGCCAATATCCCATACAGCTAGGTGGAAGGAATCTTTCTACTGAAAGGGTGTTTTTCTTCACAGGCGATGCATAGTACAATGCAGTGTTTCTGACTATGTGCAAGCATTTGCCCAGTAGTTTTCCATTAATGATAAAATACGAGCCAATCCGAAGAATTCACTTCAAACATTTGACAACTGAACATGAAATCCCTCCCATGCACCGACGGTGTCAGTGAGGCTTGAAAAGCCATCAGCACACCTCCAGCAAGCGCTCTCTGTCTGCTTAACATTCACTTCCTTCAAGCCTGCTGCTCTGTATTTTTGCATCATTATGGAGCCAGTTTGCTGCACATCTCAGACTGGAGGCGCTATTATCAGACTCTGAAGATGCAGGGCTCAGGTAAATGAGGGGAAGCGTTCAGTTCCACCTGACATGTATCCCAGACGTCTACTGCAATCCAAACAAAAGCAGCCAGGCAAATATGGCTTAGGGGACACAGAGAAAAAAATCATTTCCACTACTTCATTTTTTTAGTAAGTTCAAAGAATTATGGCCAAAAAATGAATCCATCTTTGTTTGTTTCTTCAGTCACTGCTAGAAATAGACATTAAGGCATTGGGTTTTGTAGGCCCATAAGGAAATATCATCAAGACTTCGCCTAGGGGCCTTTTGCCAAAATAGCATATTGCACATGCTTTCTATCTTAAAACATAAAAGAAAAGGTGTTGTTCTGGTCAAATAAAGAAATATTTTTACTAGCACAAGCCTATGCTGAAACTGCCCCAACTCTGCCAAAGACATTAAATCGCCATCTGCAAAACAGATTTTCATTAAATTGATCAGTGTAAAGTTAAGCAGCTCGGCAGATGATGCTTTAAAGCTAACCTTTAACCTTCCACCCTCTGAAAGCAGAGAGGTCACTGTGCTGCCGCAGTATACTTGATCTTGGGGAATGAAGAAGGAGAGATGTGATCTATTTAAATCGAACCGACAATTCATTGCATTCATAGTGTCATAAGTCAATACCTTGTCAATACACAGAAAATAAAAATAGTTTTCACACACCTGGGTATTTGCCTCTGCTAACTGGTGCTTGTCAAGCTCCCGTAAAGTCTAAACAATCAGATATATAAAAAAAGAATGGGAAGTAAATAGCGAATAAAAATGAATTTACATTTAATACATTACTCTGTCATCAGTGACACTTTTGTCATGAGGATCCGCGATTTCACATTTGATTCATAAACAGAAGAGATTTGCTAACATGTAAAATAATTGGATGTTGTCTATTTGTCAACCCATGCACACCTAGCGTCACTGTGAGGAGCGTATATGCTCTGATGAGCACGTTTGAATGCACGCAGTTGTTAGGCAACGTTTGTGCATTTATCTGGCACGAGGTGAGGACACAGTAACACAAAATGTGACCCTCAGAGTACTTTGAAACACGCAGGTTAATGCACCAAAAAAATCACCAAAGTAATGAAATACTTTACACTATCGAAATGTAGATGTCTCCCCCTTCAGTGAAAGGAAACAGCTTTGTTTTGATGCAATTGGTCGTCCTCTAAAAGCTGGTATGGGGAACCCTATGGTAAGAGTCACTCCTGCGGTGAAATGCATTATCATCAAGCTCCTGAGTTCCAGAGACAGCAAGGTTCGAGAGACAGAAAGCTTGACAGAATGCAAGTGTGCCTTGGTTACTATTCTCAGATGGTTCTCATCCTTTAACACAAAAAGATCAGTTTGTAAGGATTCCAATTCACATTCACTTACCCCTCATCTACAGCATACAACACGCCTCAATCCACTCCAATTTTCTATTTAACCTTCATACGAAATGTCATGGCTTTACATCCAAAGAATAATCCTACACCAATGACGTCCAACTTGAATTCTCCTGCTCTATTCTCCTAACCCACCACCTCCAGTAAATAAAAAAGGTAATCATTCTCTCTGACCTAGGCATCTCACCAGCCTTGGTCCCAGCTGCCAAGTCCCAAGGATTCACAAGAGACTTTAGTATGTCTCCATTTTGCCTCACATCTCCAATCTGATAGAAACCATCTCGTTCCAAATATATTTTCCCAGAAAACTAAAATGTTTTGCCTCTCAGAAGCACCTCAGGAACACTAATGTCCATCCTTGGTTCTCTCACATATAGTTGGTGGAAATTCATTACTGGACAGCTGTCCCAAAACAGTGCTGGCTCCCCCTAAGCATCATTTGCATGCAGCAGTCTGACTAGTTAAGGTGGTAAGAAATCAGAACTTGCGCCTGCTTTAAAAAACACTACTGGGTAGCTCATAATTCTCGAATCCACTTCAAAATGGTGCACATCACCCATACAGCCTTACATGTAACCCCCCCCCCTCTCACAACTTAAACAACAAACTCCTCTTCACAGGAGGAAAAAGAAACAGCAAATCTCGACTGATCTTGGAAATTCCAAAAGTTAAAACATTTCCAAGACTTTAGTCCAAATCTTTTCATACCTGGCTCCAAGACTCTGGAACCTTCTGCCTGAGGAACTTGCTGTCCATCAGGAGAAACATGAAAACCCATTTATCCAGATTGTTTCTGAAAGTTTAGCCCTGCTACCTCGCCCTGTTCACTTAGCCAACCTCCTCTAGGGTTCTTATCACTGCTGATAGTTATCTGCAATTTCACTAGCATTTATTATATTTCTTGTTCAAGCTGAACCAATTCATTGCCCATGTGGCTCGGTCTGTGCAACACAAATGTGAATAAATAAAATAAATACAGTGTGGCGACAAAACTACTGAAAAGGATTATAATTTTGCTCATGGGGGTCCAGAACTGCCAAAATGGACTACAAATGTGCTCAATTAATGTAACATTGCAGCACGCCAGTGTTTTCTGTAACAATACTTAAATGTCACTCCTAATGCATACCAAGCCATCATAGTGTAAATATGTTAAGCATGTGTAAACTGACATGTGTACTGAGTACAGATTTCTATGGAAAATACCTGTATGTTGTGTAAATCTATTGTGATTTGGCCTTTCGCACGTGCTGATTCAGCCTACCAGTTAAAGGAAGAGGTGTTCAAAATGGCAGAAGATGGGAAATCAAATGGCACTCAAACAGATCTTAAAGGTCCTAGAATTTAGTTAATTCCTATAATATTGTCAATGACCTAAAATATATTTTGACTGTGGGAGTCTAGAAGCTCCCATAAATATCAAACTTGGATTTTGGAACTGAAATGGTGGCCATTTTTATTGGTGTAGAAGAAGCTGGTATGTGTTTAGCTTACAGTGACACTTCACACCACAGGCCTTTAAATGCCACATTTCATATGCCAACAGGTAGAGCATCAGTCTAGACCTCAAACCAACCTTTACTGCAGAGCCATGCACTTGGTCGCACACAATGTATATAATTATATGAGTGTGTGTGCTAATCATATAGGAAGCCTCTAAATAAAACTGATACTTCATATTGGACTCACATTAACACCCCAAAAGAAATGCTTGCAATATGTAACAACGCATACACTGATTTTGTTCAGGTCACATTTAAACGAAGACATTGGAAACAAATTTACTTAACACTCAGGCAAGTATTTAAACAGCAATCAATGTTTGGAAAAGAAGTGCTGTTTCGCAATTAACCACTCTATGGCATGTATATCAACAGCAAATTGACCAAGGAGGTAAATGTTGCCTTGTCAAATTTTTTTGTGAAGTTTGAGGGCCCAAATATTTTTTCATCAAAGAACGTGTTATTATGTTCACTCTCTGACAATAACATCTGGCTCACGGGCATGTGAACTTTCACAGAAACTGGAAAGCAAGCACGTAGGTCAGATGACATGTGCGGTACGCACACACAATATCTAAGTAAAACTTTGACTTGAAATCCTTGTGTTGCATTAGATGACTGAGAAACAAAAATATGTTGAAAATAAACACAATTCTATGTTCTAGTTTGTGTTTGTATTGTCAGTCCGAGCTGGGTGGATGTTCTAGCCTTATGCTCAGATGCTGCAAGCACAGCTTACACAGCACTTCTACTACACACACACACGCAGCAGCGAGACCGTTAACCCCTCCCATCCCGCCAAGCAAACCTCGAGTGATGTGACTGGCTTACCTTATAGAGCTTCAGGGCCGCCTCGTGCCTGTGATTGGTGGTGTGCAGGCGCAGTTTATCCACGCTATTGGTGTAGTAGTCACAGGCATTGCACTTGAGGTGCACCGGGTTGCCAATGGCGATGCACTTCAGCCTCCACTCGTTGGTTTTGCCCCCTTCTTTGATGTGGGCCACCAGCTGGTATTTCTGCATGTGCTTGTCAGTCTTGCAGTGGAGCTGGAAGTTGGCTTTGAGCTGAGTGTTGTAGTTACAGAGCTTGCACTGGTAGATGTCTCCAATTACCGCCCTCCACTCTTCTTCGGGGAGCGCGCGCTCGCCGCTCACGTGCACGTTTAGGGCCTCCAGGCTGTCAGAGGTGAATTTGTTGCAAACTGCACACTGGAAGAGCTTGAGCGCCGGGTCACTGATATAAGGTGACAGCTCTCCTGCAGTAAGGAGGGACAGGTCATCACCCATTAGCTGACCACTGGCAAGCCGGATTTCAGGCGGCAGCTCATTATTTACTACAGGAGAGAGAAAAATTAAAAGGGAAAGTAGACTAGAGAGCAAAGCAGAGCACAGCAAACACACACACA
>CAWUFW010010412.1:0-160000 GCA_963921515.1 Calotriton arnoldi | reverse complement strand
TTCAAACGAAAAAGCCATTTTTAATGGTTTCTGCTATTCACAACGGGTCTGTGAGATCAATTTGGAGTAACGGTTGTGGCAAATTTGGCGTCGGCTATATTTACAAACAAAGCATTAAGATGTTGTATTCTGTCAATCATGATCATTTTAATTAGTAAACCATAAAACACTACTTTAAGTAGAGCATCCTCCTGAAGGGTCACACCAGGAGATGGTCTGGATCAAAATAAGCATTAATTTGCACACAAAAAAATCTTCAAAGAAAGTAACTCTGCTTTTAAGCACACAATGGTAACTAACTTGTTTACTTTATTTAGCTTTTATGTCAGAGAGGGGGAATGCTCAGTTTAACGTGTACCTGATGGTTTGCATGAATTGTAAATTAGTCAAAATTACCTTTGGTATATCTGATGGCGAAAGTGACAGTGTAATTGTTCCCGAATCAAACCGTGCCACGCTCAATGTCTAATTGTAATCACTGAAGAGCAGCAGGTTAATCATGATCATGGCATGCATATCTGGCAATGGTTTCATTACAGGAGGGATAAGTGCATTTAGCTTTGCAAGGAGTGAGTAACTCCACGCAGACATGCACAACAATGAGCCCAGGTTTCAAACACATCGGGCTGCACCAAGGACAGGTAGAGCAGCAGAAGTCGCAATCAATCAATTTGGCAATGCCCTGTACACTCCCCAACCTCTTTCTATAAGACCATCCTATCCACACAGAGCATGCTTGTGTTCCGGCGGCTTTGGTATGGGTGAATCTAAATATTACTAAATTTGCCATGATTTAAGTGAGAATGAAAAGGAACTGAGCCCTATCCGATATACCATGGCAATATCTAGTCTAGCTTTTGGGCTTTCATGAGGGACAACATTCCATGTGATTCTGCGAATGCCCTCTGTGTGACGAAATCCCCCCAAAAACAATGTTGGATGCATACCTTGCGTTTAATGAGCATTTACAAACGCTTGCTGTTCATTAAGCCCAGCAAAGTCCCAGGGATAGTGTACAACATTTACGAACAAAACTTGACACAACTGTATTCATTGACAAAAGTCGGTATTATTGTCCCTCTGCAGAAAGCAAGACATGAAGACATACGCACATTCTAAATTGCTAAGGTGCCCATAGCCTTGAAACAGTGACACCAAATACTTCCAACTCTATTCTTATTTTTAAAAAACGCGTGGATGTCACTCACACAAGCGGGTTTTATGACACTATCTGGATCACTCCGTCTTAGAAATGAGCTCTCGACTACACTTGGCTATGAAAGACATGAATAATTAAATAACAACCACTGGAGATCATAAACAATGCACCAGTACGCAATGAAAGGGTCATTCTTTTTTTGTATCCTCGCCCTTATTCAAATGGTACAGTCCTACTGCGTTAGAACTTCCCCTACACTCAGTCAACATGTGCAAGCCATGCGAAAACAGAGTATCGACCAGTGGAGCCGCACACGAGGACTTCCTGCCCCTCCAGAAGCATGTCCAGGTCACGACACCCTTTGAAGGCGGCGCTTCCGGGAAAATGTCCAGGACACGCCGTGCGCAGCGTAACATGCAAATAGTCTGAAATACTAATACACGAAGCAAGAAACGATGCACGCTATAACGGTACCAAACGCCCTCAGTGACACGGCTTGACTTTACAGAAACACATACCTTTATCCAGTTTTGCATTTATTGCGTCCTCGTACTCCGCCGGAGCCTTGACTTAAAAGAATATAACAAAAATCTTTTGTAGAAACCGGTTATCAAATCTCAGCCAAAATATAGCTTCTGTTTCGCTCCCGCAGTCAACTTCCACAGTAGCGGTTTTCCAAACTCCGCTCTGCTAACTTGCAAAAACCAACCTCCTGCGAGAACTGCTAATGAAAAAAAGGGGTCTGACCGGACAATAGATGAATTGCTGGATATTTAAAAGGCAGCGCTCCCGTTAGAACAAAGAGTCCGAGATGGCGCTTTCACTCCGGCTTCTTAATTGAGAAAGCCTCGGCCCTCTTCTACGCTTCACTGAGACGGTGTTTGTGAACTGATTAAAAAGAACGTGATCTGATCAAGAGGGCAGAATAAAGGGGAAGGAATGCCAGGGCAGGCACGCTGCTAAACGCTGGGAACGGAGACCAATAGGTTGCTCGGCCTTTTGTTTCTCTTCTTCTCTGCTCCTTAGCTGTCTCCTCGGGCTTTGATTCTTTGTTGACGCAGTCAAGAACGGGTTAAAAGTTGCTAACTTAAAACCAAACGTGGTAACACCACACGTTGCAAATGCAAAACGAGAGGGAAAAAAAATAAATAAAAAGCCTCGAGTTGTATCAAGTTTCCTAAAGGTCATCACTGTCTGTGCCGTGGCCTTTTCCCCACACCAAATCCTCTTTCAATATGTCATAGTGAGTTAGGCAAAGACAAAAGAGAGGCTCAGTGTGAACTGCACATATATCTAATCCTGACAAAGCGGTGAATAGGCCTTCACAACTATAATTATACTTGTTTATTTGTTGCCACGTACAGAGGGCTGATGAAAAAAATCCATCAAAGTGGTATTATGCAGACACGAAGAGCTTCTTTTCTTTGGTTGCTAAAGCCACATTGAGGCTTAAATTCCTTATTGTTAAATTCGAAGAAAGGGAAAAAAAAGATTTTGGCTGGACTTCTGTTTCCATCGGTTGCTGACAGATCTTTTGTGTAGCACGCTGTATTATTAGACGCATTATCCGGGGCCCTGATCACGATGCTGCCTCATTTTAGTCCCTGCAGGAACCCATTATTAGAAGCCCAGTGTTTTTGGGAGGGTGTTACATGCATGGTGCCAGCCCATGGGCACAGCCAAGCAAATCACATCTTTCCAAGTTATTCTTTCAAAACAACAACGTGCAGGTAAATGCTTTGTGCCAAAAAGGTTTCGTGACCACAGGCCACTTTGCTTGCTACTTTTTTTCTTGTTCACATGGCTGGGGGCCCACTGGATAGAAAAATAGCTGGGTCGAAAACTGCACGAGTCCTTATGGCTGGGGAGTTTTTTCACAGCACAACCTGTTGGCTTGTGGTTGGCACAGTGTGCAGGTACAGCCCTCAAAGTGACAACCCAAAATATGCAGTTGCCCAGGGGTTGCTGACGGGTGCCCAGAATGGCCAGTAAGCATATATGAGTTTAACATGTGTCCACCACATTCAATAGACTCGGAGTCTAATAGCAGAACCCGCGTAAATATTCATATTTCTTCTTCTGGGGTCAGAAGGGTGAGCTAAGTAAGCGTTCCCTTAATATGTCAAAGTAAAAACAATCTGCATAGTTAATGTCTGCTCGCGCCATACAATTTCGAGAAGAAACGCTGTAATTTTTCTTTGCTGGCAATCTGGAAACACTCTGGAGTTAATTACAGCTGATTCGAAGTGAACTGCACAAACAAAGGCCAGTCTATGTCCAGACAATTATACTACATTAACCAGCTTAGAGCTTCCTGCTGATGCTTCGGGACTCTTCCATTACACCCTTCTCCCTGCCCAGCACGACAGAAAGGGCTTCTGCACGCGGGAATTAATGAAGAGAACTGCGAAAGAATGTGTGACGACCTCTTCTGACACGCCAGAAACTTTCCACCCATGTCACGACAAAGGGGGGAGGTAATTAAGTTTGAAAAGAGGGATGTAACCGAATATCGTGCAGCTTTCAACCCGAGCCCACTGAGGGGGGTGGGGCGGAGGGGGGCCAAGAAAGGCAAAGAGTGGACTGTTCTCTACCTGGTCCCATCTCCACATTCCAGCCCCTCCAGGCCTCAGCTGCCCGTCCCTCCAGGTTGTTTTAATTGTACAATCAGACCCAGTGTGACCGATGGCCACGCTGCATGGTCTCTCTGCATCCACTCGGAGCAGAAACGGCGCAGTGTATGTTTGCCATAAAACTGCAGCACTCGGTGGAATTTGTAATTTAATTATCCAGGCCAGGAACTGTTGCTTTACCTTCTTCTCCTCTTTCCACGGTTTTAATAAAACACTACAGCTGCTCTCCTCCCCGAGCACGATCGGCAGTCGAAAATCTGTGACTCATTGTGTTTGCCAGGAACATTTCATAATCAATATGCAAGGTATACTGTCCCCCTCCATTAAGTTCATATATCCTTTGTACACAAACACATGCTTCTTCTGGGAAATCTGTTTGCTTGCATATTTTGGTAAGTCTATGTCTTCAAACACAGCTTTGAGAGGACAGAGTCAGAGTTAGGGGGAGACAATGGGTGAGGGTGCACTGTACCTCTTGTGATGCGGGCACACCACTTCACCGCTCTTCCAGTTGACACGGAGCCCTTCAGCTGGTCGCAGCAGGAAAAACCTGAGTACTAAACAGTCTGAGGCAGCACCCAAAAGCTGCTGCCCCAAACCCAGGGCACTTTTACTTTGCCTTCGAGAAATTAATGCCTCTGAAATACGGCCCACCAGAAAGCCGAGGGCATCAATCACCTCTCCCAGGCCCATCTATGCAAAGCAGGATTAGAGTTAAAATTATGACTTCTTAATCCATTCGGTTTTCCTTCAGTACAAAAAATATTAATCTACAAATCACTTGGGGCCTGCCAGGTATTACATGGCACCCACAATATACATTATGACAATGCTTAAGGTTATGTAAATTCGAACCAATTTACATGCATTTTGTAGATGAGAAAAAGGCCCAAATCCATTGCCTCTTCGCTTTGCACCCACCCAATCCTCGCACAGATTTGAAAGTTCAAGTTTATAATCGTGCTGAAAGAAGCTTAACCTTGAAATCCATGGAGTCTTTCTTTTTTTAAAAAATGCACAGGATTAATTGTGTCTGCGAATTAACAAATAATATTACTATGTTTACGTATCTCTCAATATTCCTAATGCTTCATCCGGCATTGTTGCATTGCTCTGACAATACAAGTGTCATGGCCTCTCTAATACATGGTGCTAAAGCCTGGCAGATGGGAAACAACACGAGGCGCCTCAAGGTTTGCGGGGATACACATTGATGACCTGTGTGCTTTCCTCCAGTTACTAATGGTGTAAGTCGAGGTGACATACCACAATTCAGCAAGAGCTGCGAGGTCTTTAACAATGCAACTATGCACACAAGTCCCCACATTGTCTTACTAGAAGCATAGAACCCACAGTCAGGGACGCAAGGCGTGCGTCCTGTGCGCAATCCAATCAAATTGGAAGGCAGCAGGGGGGTGACACACCTTTTTAGAAAGCAGGGGACCGATTGAACGTCAAGTACTAGCAGGCGCTCGTGGGTTCCATTACACGAGCCACCACCGCTGCCATCTCCCACCATCATAATACACTAGCCGGTCTGAGTGGCTTCTTTCTATTGTCCATGCCACAGCTTTGCTTGCAAGCTATCACTATTGTAATTATCTCTATATACATCATTGCAAGTCAGATTTTTCTGGCAATGTTGCAACTTGAAGCTTATGCTTAAAATATTGAAGATGTGGGGGCAACTGAAAATGCACCCAGGGTCTGTCTGCAGAGCTCTGAAAGAATGCTACGGCCTATAACAGGCAATGGGTCCAACTCGACATTCAGCGGTGTAGTGCATGCTATGGAAGCATTAGGCATTAGTTTACACTCCATTAAACTAGAAAGGGCCATCCATACACCCTCTGGTTCATGCAAAACGCGAAAAAGAAAAAGTCATTTATCATTCCGAGGTCACTGGCCTTTTTTTAGAGTGATCTAGTGGCCTTTGGCTATTGTCAGGTCCTCATTTAGCTGAACACTTTTGTTTCTGTTATGAATTGCCATTTGCCATCCTGGGAACTGAAAGTTAATTCGACAGTTTTGCACAAGTGAAATGAGCAATTCTCTAATTAACCTTTGCGTTTTAAAATGTAAGAACTTTAATTAGATTTCATTACAAACAAACAAAACGTCAGGCATAATTATGTGCTTCCTGCTTTCTACACACATTATGCCTTTTCAAACAAACTCGATGTCGACTAAAATAAAATCAAGCAGTCAGCGAACTTGAACTGAATTTTACATGATCTGCCAGTAACCTGATTACATGAACTCCAATATCATTACAGGAAACTTATTTTAAGAAGAAGAATTACACACATTCCAACAGGAGACAACCTTAATTGCATTGATTCAAAAGATGCATATATCAAAGAATCATGCTAGAGCAATAATCTTATCATAAATCTACAGTTTCCCTTAAAAGGACATTTTCTGGCATGAAACTGGCACTGTGAGATTGGGGCCTGAAAAAATAAGGATACACAAGTAGCTCAAATAATTATCTTCATCCAATTATCTAATATTCCGAGCTAGAGAAGTATGTGTGAGGATAAACTTCAAGGCAGGGAGGCCTGCTTGTTCATTTATTGACTGTGCATTTATTGGGGCCCAAAACAAGTGAAGCTGTCAGGGCATAATGAAGGGAAATGATTGGTGAGCCCTGAGCCTGAACTCTTCTTCAATGCAATAAGAGTTAATTAAAGTTTACCACCAAGCATCAACTAAAGGAGGACGTTGATCAGGTTTCAGCATTAAGTGCAGGCAGACAATTGTTGGCGGCAATCAGTGCAGCTATCTAATGACATGCAATGATAATTATACATTTAAAACAGCTAAAGGGCAGCACGTGGTGGAGGAAGGCAAACCTAATCAACTCTGTCCTTTGCTTAGGACAGTCTGCAGGGGCAGGAGACAGGCCTTAGATTATCAAGTCAGACTAGCCTAAATCTATCAAAATCAATGGGTGAAGGGCTTATCCCATTGAGTCGAGTGTGCGTACACAAAGCATGTTGTGAACTAGTAGTAAGACGTGCAAATGGCATGTTTGATTAGGTTTTTCAGCTGTTGTGTGACGGCAGCCAGGATATGAACATATGCTCTAATACTGTAAGAAACATATTCTGCACCAGGTTAGCCATCACTTCACTGCACTCAATGATGTGAGCTACTGAGAAAGAACGCTTGAGATGGTTTCCACACATCAGAAAAGAGTGTGCAGTAGGCCACCACAACAAAGTGCGTTCAAATGCATTCACATCTGATTGACATTTCTGCAACTTAAAATTGTCTCTTTGCAAGTAAAGTTTATGAACTCTCTCCCACGCCCCTGCTCGCATGCCACGCACACATGGGCCCAGAGTGCAAGGCACTGTACAGCAGAAAAAATCAATACAACTACTTTAACACACCGCCTTACAGGTTTCTATGTCCATTGGGCTGCAGCCTGGTGCCACTTGCCAGAAGTTTTCCCCCTCCTAAGCAAACTTCAGTTGCTCGACTAATTCTGTTATGGTAAGGATTTGAGCACTGAGTTTGCTAATCCCAACATTTCCCTAGAGCTGCATCTAAACTGTGACCCACTCCCAGCACATAAAGTGTCAGCAGAGGGCCTCCTGCCCCCGTCAGCCGGCATACACTCATTGGTCGTGACATTTTCACTTCAGCCATGACAAATGAGCTGGTGGCTGTGATCAGATTGCACACGAAGACTGGGCGAGCTGCAGATATATCATTAACTCTCATCACCATCTACCCAAAATGACGCCTTTCTTTAATTTTCCTGTGGATGGACGTGTCCCTTCAAGAGATCTCCAACTTTAAGCAGCAACAAAACAGAACATTAGCAGCAGAACGCAAGGCTAGTCTGAGACAGGGTCAGATGGGGCTTGCCTTGAGGAAATGTTTATCTGGGGATTAAGGCCTCGCAGACAGAACTTCTGCTGCAGTGCATACTCTGTGCCAGTTAACTGTCTCACGACCGCACACGCCTCCCTTGGACCTCCCTGGAACCCCCTCCCCGAGAAGGTGCACTGCCAGCACGAGGGGAAACAATCTCTTAACTTCAACTCGTTAACAAGCTGGGACCCCAATGTGTTAAAAACAACGGGCAATCCTTGTATTTCAAGCTGTCAGAACACGTCAATCATACAGGGTTTCAAGGCTTCATTTTGGGTGAACTCCAGTGGGTATTTCATACACAAAGCTATTTCACATTCAAACATCAGGTTCTTTAGGAGCACCAAGTGTTTCAAATCACAACAATGCTGTCAAACTTGGAAAAAAGACTGCTAACTCTAAAAGCCACTTGCAAGAAAAGGCAGTTTTATCACAACCAAATGTAGATGCATTTCTATTCCGCTAGAACTCAAGTTGCATCTCTGTACAGTACACACTTGCTTCGACATCCTTGCAGCCAGTGGCACGTGTGCCTGCTGAGATCTCATGCTACTCAACAGAGGCTGCACATCCAAACAGAGTCGATGGTGGCACTACAGATCTTGGGGAGCGAGGTCAAGCTTTGAGCTAAAGGGCTATTCCGTTATGGGTCGTGCAACGCACTCTCCATTTCTGTTCCGATTGGCATCAACTTCGCTTGCCAGATCAACAACAAAGCCAAGTGCTTGTGTGGGCTTTATGAATAACTCAGAGGTGAGCCACTTCAAGCGCTGCCAGGATTTCCTTGTTGACAGGGGGCTCTTAGACAGGCTTCTATGACAAGCAACTCCTCTCAAATGTGGAAGGGTGCTAACCTATGCCCCGTTTCTTTTCAGGGGTGCAGGCAAAATAAAGGCACCCTCATTCCAGTCCTTTCCAGTCGTGATAGGATCTTCTCCTCTGTACAAAATGAATGTGTGGCCAAAAGGATGCTTACAGTACATCAATACCTAAAGCATAGTTACTTTCTACTGCCAAAACCCTAGAAGAATAGAAGGCTGTGCTTTTTTAAAAATGATAATTTTTATATCGATTTTCCAAACAGTGATTGATTATCCCAAAACAATTCACAGGACAAGAATAAAGAAATGGTGAACTACACAAAAAAATTACAAATGTTAAGTGAAATGGCGATAACTGGAATTATTTCAAATGTCTGGGTCAGGGTGGTTTAGGTAACATTAATACCTAGTATGCGCTGCTTCTCAGAGGGCATAAAATCATATTCTCCACTCCCGCTCACGCACTCAGGTGTAAGAAGTACATTGATGCATTCTAGGCCTAAAACAGGTGTAGTCGGTGTTATTATATCTACTGGTTAAAAAAGCAAAATAAAAAAGCACGTGTAGTTAATTTATAATCAACAACTGCTAGGACCGTACACAGGCCTCTGTATGTACAGTGAGCCCTTTGTTTACAAAAAGAACAGGGTGCCTGCCTTTATCTTCACAGCTCTGTTCTAGCCAGTTTGTATCCACAGTCAACCCTTCCTCTGTTTTTTGGTTGCACATAGTACACTGGGATCATCAGCCTGTAGGCAAAGAAATACAGACATAATTCTGTACGCAGCACAAATGCCCTAGCCTTGCAAACTTACTTCCTGCTCCTTACTGTACTTGTGCTTCTTGTATTAAAGCAGGGTTTCCAACTGAGAGTAAGCGGGCCTACAGTGTTAGCATGCACGCTGAAAGAAAACCCACAGAACTGCGTTGAGTTTGAGGGTATTAGATACAATAACACATGGCCTCTAGTCATACACAGGTCCAATATAAACTGTAAAGTCACCCTGCACTTCGTGAAGGGTGGCATTTCCACACAAATGGTCAAAATGTGTAGTTTTGCTCAAACTGAAATTCAACATCATGATTACCCTAGCTCTTCCTACAATAGTCTGGCACATATTTGTCCTGCCTGTCAACCAAGTATGTGTGGCAAGTGCATTAAGTCAGCATGCTAGACATGAAATGTAAGTGCATGTGTGTGGCTGCGTGTGCGCATGCCCCTTCAGTAAGGCTGGCGAGAGCACAGTAGGATCATTGACTCATGTGTTGTCCAGAGAGCAGTTCAGCCTTGCTAGTGAGTTTGTACAAATCATCTAGCAAACTGCATGCCGTCCAAATTAGTAAAAACTCCTACAAACATCTTTAGCCGCCACAAGCACTCTCTGTTCACAAACATCACTTGCTACACAAGTAGCTGGAAAGTAGATAAGTAGATGGGAAAGGAACATTTCAGGAAGGGAATAAGCGAGAGGACCAGCTTCAAATGGTAACACATTAACAGACTTGTTAACCAATATTGGGGGAAAGCAGATAATCCTGAAGGTAGATGGCTCCTAGCAGCTCCAGCAAACAGGTTCTGTGGATTGTCCACCAATGTTCCTGGGGGCCTCCGGCTGCAAAGAACCAGTTAAATATTATCCCAGCTGGAGCATCGCTGGACTGACACCACAGCTCCTGATCTGCGAGCTCTATGACCCCGCCGTAAACAAAGCGGCCCAATGAGCATCTGGCTGAAAGGCCAAGGCCTGTCTGCAGCAGCTCCGATAGGATAGTTATGTTGAACTGACACCGAGAAGCGATGTTAAAAATGCACACAAATTAATGATAAGCCAAAGCTTACTCTGATTTAGAGAGGTGCAAATTTAAGCTGCTCTTGCCTCCAACAAATGTCCAGTGCTTCAGAATTATTGCTAATTGAGCCTAATGAGTAACTCTGGTAGTAATGTCAAGAGCAAACCTGGCCGACCCCAGACCACCACCCAGATGCTTTGAAAATTCACTAAAATGAACTCTGGATCATTTCATACCCTAACAAAGCATCAGTGCCAATTACCTTTATCTTACATACAGTTTTTCAGCATTTTCGAAATGAAGAAATGATACAAGTTACAACACATTGATACTTACAAAGAAAGACGGTCCACAGTGCTGCAGTGATTGCTTTCCTATATCCGACCAAATTTCTTCAAACATCTTTCTATTGTGAGCTAGTAAAAAAAAAAATCCTCCATACTCCAAAGAGTAAAAGCAGTGAAGATGCTTCAAGGCCAAAAGTCAATATTTGACGAGCTTGTGCCTGCCATGTTCCTGAACCCCACGACATGCAGACCGGTGCTCACCATCTTCAAGCCGCGCCATTAGCATACATATTACTTCACTTGATGAAGGGACAGGGGCTCGCCTGGAAAGTGGCTGCAATCTGAGCTGGCCCTTGTTTCCTCAAGTCTTGGACAAACAGAACTTTGGGGAGAGCCTAGTAGAGACAGAGGGAAAGAGGAGCCGGGCGTCCATCCGCCTTTCATCTTGGTTAGTCAACCATGCACTGCCCTATTCAAGAGGGCTTTTCAGTATGCAAAAAAAATGCTAATCCTTTTCCGATGCTTTTACGCACCCCTAACCCCCCATTCCTGCCACTGAAAAGCAGTTCTGTCAGTTTACCTTTCCTGCAGATGGAGGATGCATATTCCAGAGCAGACTCTTCTGTGCTCTTGGGTAACTCGAGATTATTAGAAGACACGTTCCTTTAAGCAGGAATCCTCAAGTAGGAATCAAGCCTTCGACAGGAGAGGGGAGAGGGCTTCCCTTGTCACTGTTGAAACTCCTCTCAGAGGCAGGGCTGACCGCCCCCTGCAGAGGCCTGAATAGAAAGCGCCTCACTCTGCTCGATTAATCAGAAACAAATTATGAAAGAATGCCACCGACTGGTCGACAACGCCCTGCCTTCCAAGGCCCAGTCGCAGCACAATAGCCCTGCCCTTTTTATACGTAATAAACGGCCCTGGCAAATGGGACTGCAGATCTGTTTATTTGCATATGCAAATTCCCGCACAAGAGACCCGTGTACAAACAAGTGAATCTACAGGGTGGATTAGGCAAACAAGCTCTCTCTTTTGGACAGTGTGTATCCCAGGACATTAGTCGGTGCATCAATTAAAGTGGTCTCCATGGAAACATATGAAATTTAACATGGCGTGAGTTAAATTAGCTGGTTGTGCGTTTCCACAATCCAACTTGAAAGTCATTATTGTCTCAAAACAAAAGCCCAATTTTGCTGCGCTGATAAGCGCCGCATCAACAAGTTTCTACATTGGGAATCTGCATATGCTAATCTAATTAAGGACTAATAACATGGATCTTGTACATATTCACATGAGTTCTCCTTTACACCGCTATCTCCCTGGCGCTATTTCAGATTGAACCCCAGCCAAGACTTTAACCCATGAAAAGACTGTGGAGCAATAAAGCCTGCCTTGTGGGCAGAGCCCTGAGGCAGACACAAAAGCGCTTCATATCTGAACTGTGGGCTTAACCTAGCGCCTGTCTTTGACACTTTCCCCATCCTCCCACGCGTGCGCGTGCACACACACCCCAACACACACAACCAAATACGCGAGAAGGCTAAAAGGACAAAACAGATAAAATCACAGACACACATACTCACACACTCAAAGCCAACAAACCACATTTAGTCCACACGACAGTCTTAAACCTCTACTCATACACACATTCCCCAACACACACGAAAACAGTTACACGCACACGCAAACATCCTAACAATAATGACTTTGGAATCAGTTATAAGCACATACACTTGCACACCCACAATGAAGTCCACACACAGCAGCACACAGTATGTATAAAATAGTTATTTGTGAAAACACTGACAGTTATACACTATACAAAATAAAATATTACAATCTTTCAATTCCGAGTACCTTCGAAATATGGAGTTATTTCTAAATGCACATGTATACGTGTAATAATGTGCAATTTGATACACGAAACAACCGCCCAATTAACATGAACCATGTTTGGTGCACCTGGTATTTTAACGTTTAATAAGCAGAACTTTTAGCCAGCATCCAAAAAAAGAATTACCATCATGAAAATCAAAAACAGGATGACGTGAACTAATAACTTCCAACCATATATATGCAGAAAGAATTAACAAAAGTAAATACTATGGTAGCAGACAACTGACCATAATTAGATATCCTAAGGTACAGAATAAAGCACTGTAAACAATATAGTTTTAATTATTGAAAAATAATTCAGGACCAGCCATGCTTTGACAGCAATAAAACCTATCCCTGCAGATTAACTGAAAAAATCCGCAGCCAGCATGAAAAGCCGTGTATTATTTTAATGTCACACCCCAGAAACATCTCCTCAATAAACACGACTTTTCAAACCCAAATAGACAAGCCTGGGGTAGAAAAACAAACAGCGTGCAGAGATTAAGGCACCTTTTGTGCTTTTGCATGAGCATTTCTTCTCGCAGACTCAATTAAGCGCGTCTGTGCGTTTCATAGGAAGGAACATTTCGCACTGAATGGAAAAAATGTTCTATCACACACGAAATCCATGCAGCTGTGCGGAACTTGGTCCAGATGGTAAAAGACTAGAAAGTAGCCGAGTGACAGACAGTAGGCCTCTGCCATAGCGTAGGTCAAGGCCGCAGCCTCAAGGGTAGCCCTGGGCTTTGGACCGTTCAAGATGGGCTCCCACATCACACATCACCAACCATTCTGTGCTGACTATTGCAGATGCTCCTGTAAGCAAAAGCCCCTCGGAGCTGGGGCCCGCGGTCACTGTGCACAGTAATATCTCAAAGGGTGCTAGGGCCATAGATGCCAGGCCGCGACTGCCCCGCGGACGACTGCGCGTTGAAGCCCTTCTAGGAAACCATTGACCAGAGAGACTGCGCGGGTCAAATGGCGCGTGAAAAACAAGGCGCACCCATAGACACTGAAAACACACAACACCAGCTGTCACGGCAGACTACAACACCCCTCTAACGCACGCTGGTAAATGAAACGAGGCACAACACCGAGGAATATTGAGCAGATCACTAATAAGATTGGAGCGCCAATTGATTTTGAACCGAATCAATAGGAGATTAACACAATATTTGTAAAGCAGTGGAATGTAGTGGGTACGTGGCGCAAACATGCGGGTGATCTTTTCAATACCTCTAAGCAGTCGATCGAACAAGGGCCTTATAGTATGGCGCGTGCCTCCGGGCGCACAGACCCTGTCAGATACCTCCAGTGTCACAGGGAGACCATGAAGCTGCGACAAGCTATTCTGCAGCCAGAGATTTTAAATCACCCAGCCTCTTCTAATAGACTGGAGACTTATTGAGGTAGAAACCATAAAAAATGAAGAAGGGAAATTTAATCCCTGAAATATTGATTTGCACATTAATATCATATAGGCAGAGGGCAATTTGGCTTCATGGAAATGACACATTGTCGACCCTTGCTGAAGTCAGAGCCAATCTAACTGCTGAACATGTCTGAATCTGAGGAGTTATTAAAGGCCTCCCTTCTTGCCTTTATGACTTCTCTCCAGCCTAGCTATGCAATCTTAAATGTATTATCTTTAAGGAATAATTGTAAAACCTCGGGGGCTTTCCAGTTAATGGAAGAGAGGACGAGCCACATCAGATTCTGAAATGCAACATTAAACCCTTGCAATCAACAAAAGCGCCTCGCTCCTCATCCATCCAGGCCGGCTCTAATATTGTTATTAGCGATAATCAAATCTCATTGTGTGAATTTAGGCTCCGGGTGAGGAGTGGAGCGGTAAATTCTCTGTTAATACAGGGTGCTTCTGCAGTAGCCCTGCTAGGTGTATTTTGTTGCCCCATCACGTCTTTGAAAAACTAGTTGAAAAACAAAATATTAAAGCGCTTCGGACTTCCGTAAGGGAATCACTGTATAATCGAGATGGCTCCATTTGTTTGTAAAACCTTGCGTGCTCGAGCTGGGCACAGCAACAAAGTAGTGTGTGTGTGTGTGCACACAACACGGCAGGTACTGTCCCCCTGGCAGACACACGCGGGTTACCTGACCTCTGCCCCTTAGATATGCCCTCTTTGCAGATTTATGGCGCCTCTGTCCCCATCATTTCATTGACCCTGGTGCTTATTATCAGACACAAAAAGGTAAAGCGGGCGCGTGTATAAGGTGAACAACCCCCATACTGTTCTTAAAGGGCAAACAAACATTTCCGGCTGCGGGCGTGTATCTGCAGCCCTGGGATTGTAACTATCGACAGATAAGAGGCCTCGGCAGGAGTGTCCGCGCCCCGTTCCACCGAGCACCGCAGCTCGCGATAGGGCGACGTGCCTCCCCGGTTCAAGGGCACGGCGGAAATACAAAACTCCTAAAAATGCCCTCAGAGTCCCTTTGTGCCAACAGTGCAGCCTCCAAAGCTTCTCCGGCCAAAAAGAGAAAGTTCTAAATGCAGTCCTCTCGAGGAGCGGCAATGAATGGCGCGCTCTCAAAAACATGGGGGGATGTCAACAAACGGGGGGCAATCTTCCGGCCGTGCTCTTTCCCATCCAGATTCCGGAGGTCCTCTGAAAAGGCCGAGCCGTGGGGCTGCGCAGCTGCTCCGGTGCGCGCACAGAGCAGGCAGGGCGGGTGGCATCGACAGTGTTACATACCCTGGCGGTTTTGCATTGCTCTCAATGGAAGCGATCGATGCCATGTCACTGCCGTGTCCCAATCGCAGCCAAGTCTCTGCCTCAATCTGAGCGAGCAGCAGAGAAGGCTCGGCCGCCTCTCGCTGCCCCTGCCTGCCAGAGGCCCCGTGCCCGGCCCCGCGGAGGCTTCGGGGCTGTAGGTCTCCTCACAGAGATGCACCCTGTGCTACGGCCCTCCTCGGGGGCTCTCCGGCGCGCTGCGGAGCCTCCCAGCCCACCACGGCTCCCGCCGCTTTCACGGCCGCTCGTGGATACGGAGAAGGGGCCATACAGGAGAGGAGCTCGGGTGAAGCCCAGGAGGACTGGACATGCCAGCCCGCTAGCGCGGACGGACGGACCGGAGCCCGCATGCCCCTAGCCACCTCCGGCAGCGGGTCCTCGGCGCGCCCCTGGCTCTGCGGAGCTTAGGTCTGGGATACGTGCTCTGTGGCCGCGGCGCCCTGGAGCCGAGGGACGAGCAGGAACCGGGCTCAGCTGCCCAGGGCAGCCCCTTGAAGGTAACCGAGCAGCGCTGGCGGCCACCGGGGCAGGGGCATCTTGCCGGGAAGTGTGCGTGCGCTCTGGCCTCGACCACCTAATCTCCCTGTCAAGAAGACCGTATCAGGGGCACCCATCCTGCCCTCGCTGGCAGGCTCCCAAGAGGCACTCGGTGTGCACTCTGTTAGGAGCATCGTTGACTCCCTGGCAGGGCACTCAGAGTGTGCGCGTGCCCTTCAAAGCATGAACACCCATTCATTCATTCACACTTCTATGGGGCGCCCTGGCAAGACCATTGCGGGGGTCGGAGGGCACCGGAAAGATAGCAAGTGCCCTGTTTCTTGGGGAAGGTGCTTGCACTTTGTGCTTGAGTGGATTCCGGGATACACTGTATGTTCTCTGCCCCTTCGATGCGACTATTCTCACGGGGAGGGAAAGGGTACGGGGTACCGGGGCAGGAAGCCCTTCTGCACACTTCCAGCAGCAAGAGAGGCGTAGGGCTGGCTGCAAGAGCCCACCACCGGGCAGAGCCTGCAGGCTGCACACACACACACATCCCCCTCTGCACAGGGCAGCGAAAGTTTCCAGAGGGAGCATGGTCTGCCGACCCGGAAAACAAAACACAAAGTGTCGGCGCGCAGAAGCGAGCGTACAAACATGTGCAGAGGCAGCCGGGCTGTTTACAGAACTGTGCCTGGGAGGCTGGTAACCAGGACAGTGACTACCACAGGCTACCCGAGGAGTGAGGTGTGCATGACTGGAGGTGCCAGGGCTGGGCAGGGAGCCGGGTGTGCACGGCTGGAGGGGCCGAGGCTGTGCCGGTAGCCGGATGTGCACGGCTGGAGGGGCCGAGACAGGGCAGTGATCCGGGTGTGCACGGATGGAGGAGCCGAGGCTGGGCAGAGATACACAGCTGTCCCGAAGATGAGACCGGCAAGGGGTTTGCAGAGCCTGGGAGGTGCAAAGAGGTGGGATCAAAGGGGAGCGAACGGGACCGGACTGGACGCTGTGAGGGGGACAGTGGGTACAGACCTTCCCTGGCTGTGCACAAGAGCTGGGATCGATGTGGTCTCGACCCAAGGGCTCTGTGTACCGAGTTAACCCTGAAAAATGACACAGAGAGGGGCTGGGAACGGAGTGGACCGAGCTTGGGCTTTGCAGGGGCTGGGCGTGAAATGCATGGAGCTGGGGGCGCAGAGCGTGCAGAACTGCCCCTGGAAGTAGCCACGACGCCGGAAGCTGGGAGCCCCGGTTTGCGCGCTCACTCCTCCGCCAGGGACACGCAGCGGACCGGGGTGCGAGCAGGCGCGGGGCGGCCGGGGATCCGGGGTCCGGAGAGAGGCGGCAGAGCTGTGTGCAGAGTGTGTGTGAGAGCGAGAGCGAGGCGGAGGGGAGGGAGCGCGAGCGAAATATCAAAGATTGTGCAAGATCAGCCTAGAAAGATAATCGATACCCGACCTAAATTTAAACACAAACTACTCAATAAAAGTTAAAGAAAGAACTTACTTTCCATCGCCCCTCGCTCGGCTCCTGCCCCGGTCTTCTTTCCTTTTTATAACATTTTTGGGGGTCTTAGCTTTAATTTGCCCACCGTCGAACAACATCCAAAGAAACCTGGGAAGAGAATGTTCACTCGGAAAAAAAAAATATTTAAAAAAAATAAAAATTAAAAAAAGAGGCGAATAATCCTGGAAGTTGAGAAGGCTGCTGGCACGGCAGGGCTCGGGGGGAGCGGGGGCAGCGGTGTCGAGGGTCCGGGGGTGCTGCCCGGAGAGCAGCCTGCGCCCGCCGCCTGCTCGCTCGTGCAGGGGCTGGGGAGAGGAGCAGAGGAAATGAAAATCCGATATGTCTTTATTCTGCTAATTATTATCGTTTTAGCCCTGTTTAAAAAAAATGGCTGATTAAGTTGAGTGCGCATGTCTTTGTGTGTCTATTCCCGATATGCACTCTGGGAATGAGCGCGGCGGGCAGAGCAGAGGGAGAGCTGTAATTAGCGAGGTGATCAACAGTCTGCAGATTGCAAATGACGCGCAGGCTGCAGAGGCGAGCGGGAGGCAGGGGAGGCAGCAGGCAGGGGAGGCGGCGAAGGCACCCAGGCTGCAGCCCGCGCAGGCAGCCCGGCCCGGCCGGCTAATTGGCAACACACATATACATATTTATGGCCCCGCACACTCCGGCCTTTATACATATTTATAGACACACAAATACACGCGCGGCACGGTTCTAGAGACACACGTTCTCATGCACGGATCTGTACGTACACAAGCACGGCCAAGGAGCATACATGCCTGCCCCTATAGACGCTCCAGTATGCATGTGCACACTTCTAGTAAATGCACCAAGGATGGTATTGAGTGAGCCACAACCATATTTACATCCAATATACACAGTCAGTAACACACACACAGACACAATCAAACACTCCTTCACATACCTACACGCACATAATTTTGTGTAAATGTATTTACTTAATGCAGCAAGTAACATCGCCTTTATAAGGAGTTTACCACAATATATTTTTTACAAATTGCCTTTCTCGCTCTTTTCGCTTCCAAACAATACACTCATGTTAGGAGCGGTTTTAGCTGATTTTGGGAGTTTAAGTCGGTGACTCGAGGGGGCAGAGGTGGCGAGGGTGCATATGAGTGTGGGGGGCTAGGGGTGTGCAGGTCTGGGTGGGCACAGGGCTGAAATCTGTGGCGGATGATGAAAGCGATGCCGCAGGGATATAGAGGGAACTAACTAGAGCAGGGCGTTAGCACGATCTATGTGCACCCACAACACCAGACACTTTTTAATGAAAATACCTGCCCGCTGGACACCTATATAGGGATTCCGCTTCCTTAGAAGGTACTCTCACAGCAGAGATATGCTATGTACATGGCAGCCACACACCTGCTTCATAGAATGCTTAGTACAGCACTCTCTCCCGTACACCATATGATATGTAAATATTTTGCTTGAATGGCACTTGGGTGAATCTTTTTGATCTGACTAGGTGAGTGTTTTAACCGGAGGCCTCGGAACAAGCGGCGCTTGCATTGTAACAGAACGGAGTCAGGCTCTGAATGCGCCTGGGTCCCCACGCAGAGCGGCACCACAGTGGCCAGGTGCACTTGGGGACACGTGGAGGCTTCGATGGCAATGCGCCTAGACGTCCCCAGGGTCAAGGGAGGCTGGGGCCGGCGACCCAGCACCCTGGCTTTCACCCCCCCCCCCCCCCCGGTGGTAGGGTCTCCGGGAATGCATATTTTAAGCCGGTGGAGCGGGCGGGCCTTCCAGGCTGGGGCTCGGTGCACTGAGGGGATGAGCACCTGACCTCAGCTCTCGTCCGTTGGGGCTGTGTGAGGGCCGGACCCGCCAGAGGGAGGAGAGCCCAGGAAGGGGCCTACTCAGAGCTCCAGTCAGCGTCTGCCCTGGTATTGACAGGGGACAGACACCTGTGTGAGGAACGCTTCTACCTCAGGGGACAGGAGGCCAGGAAGGCGAGTGCTCGGAGCTCCTGCTACAGTCCTGAACCAGAGAGTCTGGAGGGGAGGAGGGGGAGGAGGTGCATGCCCTTGGCACCCCGCAGATGGTGGTGTGTGTGTGACAGACATTCCTACCTCAGAGGACAGGAGGTCAGGATGAGGCCTGCTCAGAGCAGCTTCAGCAACAAACAACCCTGGACACGAGGGGGTGGCGGGGGATAGGGGGCACCTGCCCCAAGCACCCCTAGTAGGTGCTGTGTGTGAGGCCTGGACCAACTTGAGAACAGGAAAAGCGAGGAAAGGGCCTGCCGACAGCTCTAACTATAGCGCTGTGCACAAACAGGGCCTTGCAGCCAAAGGTGTGTGGGAGAAAAGTTCACCCAGTATTATGGAGCAGTGTCACTGGCCACTTCAGGGCACAGGACCAGCCCCTCCCTGCTCCACCTAATGCCAAAAGTGCACCGTGGAGGAAAAAAATATACCACACTGTCTGGGGACGTTTGAACAGAGTCGAGTATGTCAGGAAATTATACTTAATAGGCAGCCACCACTATCAGGTCCTGGTCAGATCCATCCACCTGCCAATAACCAGCACCTGTCTGCCTCCCTCTAACCTCCCACCAACCTGCCTGCCTGTAAGCTCCCATCCACCTGCCTGCGTCTAACCTCCCATCCACCTTCATGAGTCTAACCTCCCATCAACCTGCCTGCCTCTAAAATCCTATCCACCTGCCTGCGTCTAAGATCCCACCCTTTTGACTCTGTCTAAGCTGCCATCCACCTGCCTTTAACCTACTATCCACCTGCCTGCCTCTAAAATCCCATCCACCTTCCTGCGTCTAAGTTCCCCATCCTGCTGACTCCCTCTAAGCTCCCATCCACCTGCCTTTAACCTACCATCCACCTGCCTGCCTCTATCCTTCCATCCACCTGCCTGCCTCTATCCTCCCATCCACCTGCCTGCCTCTATCCTCCCATCCACCTGCCTGCCTTAAACCTCCCATCCACCTGCCTGCCTCTATCCTCCCATCCACCTGCCTGCCTTAAACCTCCCATCCACCTGCCTGCCTCTAAGCTCCCATCCACCCTTTTACTATTTCTACACCACTCTCGACTTTGATGACCATCCCGCTGTTGTTTTGTATTTATTTATTGTATGTATTTAAATGTGCGCTGCATACACAGGACTGTGCATGAACTGTTTGTTGGGTGCGAGGCTCTATTGCCTCAGCCTCTTTGTATAAGATTATTTGTTTGTTGTACCAAGCAGAGTCTGTGGCTCGTTGCACACACCCAGATAGACATGACTCCACCTGGTGTACGTAATACACAGACTATCTATAGATATAGAGTACTTGTGGAGCACAGCACTGCCATCGAGGTAGTCTTTTTGTCACATGGACAGGAATGACCTAGGAAGTGCAGAGAGCTTCAAAGATAGCAAGAAGGGCATTCAGAGTTACACTCACAGCGTTACTTGGTGTATGTGAAATCTATCTATCTATCTATCTATCTCTCTCGCTCTATCTATTTTTCTGATGTGTTGATGTGTATATATATATATACACACACACGAATGACATGTAAATATAGCACACGTTGTAAACTCTGGATTCAGCATCATATAGAATAACACGCAAAGGTGGCGCGGGGCGCTCCATGGTGCCAAGGCTGACAGAGCATGGAAAGGCCTGTTTCCCTAAGAGCCTCCCTTGCCCTGGGGGCCGCTCACAACCACGCACGCTGTAAACACCGCACGGCGCTCAGCCCCCTGGGGTTAGTTACAGTGCCCCCCCTTTGCATGTTCAGGGAATGTTTTAAGTTACTGAGTTACAGCCACTTTGGCAGAAAAGAAGAGGGTGCTGTTTTGAAAAGGGGACCCCTGTGTCCATCCGTACCCTGCATTAATGTTTGGTGCCCTTCCTGACCCCTCTGCCCCCTCCCCCTTCACCGAGGCTGTCTCAGGGCGATGAGCAGGGACGCTGTGGGAGGGGGGAAAGGGAGGGGGGGGTAGCGGGAACCCTGCCCCCACACCCCAGTTCGGACAAACCCCTAGAGCAGTGATTTGGTGAGGAGGCTCAGACGCTGACCCAGGGCCACAGTCCGCACCACACGGGGGAGGACAGCGTGGGAGAGAGGGGGGAGACTGCGGGGGAAGGAAGGGGACAGAGAGAGGCAGGCGGCACTAGGCAGCTCCAGGTTTGTCCCTCTCCCCTTTCACCTCGTCTTCGGGGCGTCCTTGTGTCCCGTCGCCTCGCTCTCCAGCCTATTTTCACTCGTCTCTTCCCCGTTCTCTGTCTGCCCCTCTCTCCAGATTCCATCCCGCCCCGGACTCTCTAGACCCAAACCAAGAAGTCGTGTTTCGCAGACATCCGACTAGAGCTTAAAACGCACACAAAAGCAGCGCTTAACCCGCGGCAGATTCGCGGCGCTGTGGTTGGTGGGAGCAGGTTTTTTTATCCTTTGACACCTTCAGTCTCCCTTTACCCATTCTGTAAAGAAACGTAAACAAGTATCATAATATTCAGAATCAGAAACCAGCCCCCTGAACTGTTTTATTACCGCACACACACACTGCGGGACATTTGCCTACTTTTAATTATGCGCTATCTTCCATCTCTGTTTTTAATGACAGCCCCCAACCCCCCCACTCCCGCCCCTGCCCCAGGGAGAGGGGATCGGTGTCTTTTCACGGCGTCCCCTAAGTCTATAGACCGGCTCAGTTTGAGGCGCGTCGTTACAAGATTTCGGCGTTAGTGAGCCTTTATCTAAGCAGCAGACACTTTCACAACCCAGCACCCCTCCTCCCCCTCGCCCCTTTTGTGTTGTCTCTTCCCCTACCGGGGGCTATTTGACAAAGGCAGTGTGTTAACTAACGCTTTTGTTTAACTCCGCAATTTCTATTCAAAACATTCTTAGAGCCTGACCCTGCTGCGCGCCGTGTTTGTTATTAGTTCTTAGAGACGAGCTTGCAAGGATGCGAGGTGACATTGGATTTTTTAAAGGTAGGGGGCACAATTATCTTTTAAAGAAGTAACATCAACACAAATAACATTCTTGATAACGGAATCGCGTCCTGTGCTACCGTAAGCAAGCAAGCTTTCTCCTTTGCAAGCCGCGCTGCTCTGCCCCAAACACAGCCAGTAAAACATTCGCAGTCCAGACCTATGCACGCCTCGCAGAGAGTTGCTTGCAACGGTTTATCAGTGTACGGAAAAGTACGTCCTAAAAGCCGCCCGGCGGGGAGTGTCTGAGTGATTGCACTGCGCCTCGAGGTCGCTTCGGGGAGCTGTGCCCAGCGCTGTGGCTGCGTACGGGAGCCCTTCATCGCTGCCGCCAGCTGTCCGTGGATCCCCTGCGGTCCTCGGCGTGGTAACAGATCCTCGGTTGGCGGACAAGGGTTGCTGTGACGAAGAGGCAGGGAAAGTGAAGGGTAGGCAGCCGGTCCAGTGAGGGAGCCCTCTGGGTTGGGAGAGGTCAGCTCTCCCTGGCAGTCTCTTGACCTCGCTCCCCTCCCCAGTGTTTATCAACAAAAATCACTTTGCGCGGCCCCTCGAGACAAGCCCAGCCCGCTGCCCGGACAGCCAGAGTCCCGGGGCTTCCAAGGAGCCGGGAAGAGCCGCCCTTTCCACCCCAGACAAGCGCGAGGTTCCAGCACATAAATCCACACCGCAGGTCCGGCGAGCGGCAGCAGAAAAGTGACCACACGGACCGCCGCGCCTCCTCACCCCGTGCAGATCAATACAACTTCCACCCCAAAAGGCAATCGATACCAGCTCCAGCCCCCCCTAATCAATAGCCGTGTGTGTTACAGCAACTAAGCACAACACCGCGTTTCGCCAACACCAAAGCAGATGGCGAACTGCGATTCAACAGTAAATAACCTGCGAAATTCGCACAGCAAACCCTGGCAGCCCGACAAAACAAGAAGCCAAGCGCACAACTAGTGTAAACTTCCCCGTAAACCACACAAAGGGTGGAAATACCATGCCCAGCGGTCCCAGTAAAACAACAGCACACCTCGGTGCTAGTAAAATCCACCACAAAAGAGAAATCTCAAACAACCACGACAGCGCACAAATTCACAATTAAACTGGCATTTGATTGCGGCAAAAGCAGAAAAACAATCGTCACTCACCTATCCTTCCCCACAAGATAACGGAAAGGTTTACAAAGAACAACACAGGCAAATCGTGCAATAAGCGATAACGCATCTCCACATAAACAGTGCGAACGCAAACATAGAGTGGTTAGCAATGAGAGGGGTCACGCTGTTATGTGGGGTACAAAAAACCTTAATGTAAAATAAGTAAAATAGATACCTCTGGAGATAAGAGACCGTCTCCGTTTCCTCTTTGTCTAACAGCCTCCAGTTAAAGCATATGGAAAATGCGTCCAAAATGCCCGAATTGGCCCATTGTCATTGCAAAGAGAAGCGCGCGGTGATGCTGTTAAGAGAAAATGGGAAATAAATTCCGGATCGGGGGCTGCCTCCTTCAATGCGGACTTATCTAACTTTAATTTAATATTCCGCAATCACTGGCTGATCGCATATAATTCACCCAGAATTTCTGCGGGCTTTGCCTAAGCATCCTGGCACGACACGGGGTCATTTAAATAGATCCAATACCTGCTTTTTATTCCTCCGCTCCCCCTTTGACATTATTAACATTTTCACTGCAGACCGTCCAAATAGCACAACACAATTACAGATTTGGTTTTAAGTGCCCGAGAAAGCGACGGCTGACTGTAAAAATAAAAATAAAAAAACACAGCCTTGCCCAAAATCCAAAAACACTAACTGGTGGTTTGTAAGACACTAAACCCAGAATCGATTTATTGGCATTCCAATCGATTAGACAAACGAAAATCTATCCCAGACATCACAACATTTAAATGTTTAACCAGCTCATTTGTGAACGAAACTTTTTAATTTAAAAAAAGAGAGAAAACGATAATCTGACCACAAACACGAACATTCTGTAGATATCAAATGACGGTAATAGAATTATTTCCACATGGGAAGGGATAATGGCAATGATGATAGTAATTATAATAATGAATAATTCAACACCCCTTTGACATCTATAAGGTGAACGTGGTTCACGAGACAGCTTTTGCAAAGGCTACCTTGAAAATCATTTTTAGAAATAAATTGACTTTTGCAAATCACATTTCCCCCCGAATACTATGTTAATGTGTCTCTGTCAGATGCGATTTAGACCATTCAAGAGAGTGATTTTCATTTTAAAAAGAAATCAGCGATGGCTCATTTTTTACATTTGTATATGCAAATTTTCTAAAATAATATGCCATTTAGCATTTAATTTGCGTAGACCCGAAAGCCCCTCCTGGACTCCTTAACCAACATTTCGGGTTACTTGGATCTTTCCCTGCCCAGGTCCGTTTACAAGGGGCTTTTTAGCATTTTTATGAGGCATTGTATGGAGGAGGCAGCGCCGCGGCGCAGCCCTCTCCGCTCGTGGCGCTCTGGCAGCCGAAGAGGAAGTGTTGCTCTAACGGGTATTATGTTTATTTGATAAAGAAAATCAATGGAAGTGGCTGTAAAGTAGTTAGTGAGGCGTGTGTTTGGGACTCCGGGTGAATAGTGACTCCGGCGGGCTGGTCGATGGAGCTCTGAGAGCCCTGGAAATGGAAGCTCCCCCTCAGCCCCTGGCCCTCCGAGCGCCGCCTCCCCCTCTTCCGCCAGGCTCGTGCCTCGCCCCCCACCCGCGCTCTTTTATCTGCCTTCCTCTCTCCTTCGGCACGGCCCATTCTTTTTTATCTCTTCACCTCTCGTATCATCGCCCGCCATTATCTCGTCTTTATATTCCCCTCATACGTGTGGTGTCTCCTCTCTCGCCTCCCCTGACCTTCAGAGCCCCCCCGCGCTGCCAGCGGCGCTGCCAGGGGCTCGCCCCTCGGTGCTAGAGCGGAGGGCCCTGGTGAAGTGTCAGAGCCGTGTCCTGCTCACCCACCCCGCCGGGAGAGACGTCCTAGGGACGGCATCTTTCGCGGTGAAGATCGGTCAGTGGTTTATCAAAAGGGCAGCCACCCGGCCCCTCGTCCATGCTACTGTCAGAACACACTGCGAGGCTTCACTGAGGCCCTCTGCCCTCCCCAACCCGCCCACCTGTCTGACACTACTATCATTTACAGGTAACTGCCCCCCCCAACCATGCATTCCCCACCTACAATGCGGTGTATTTCCCACCCTCCCCTGTCCTCTCTGGGTACTCTGTTCCCTATCTACACCCCCGTTTGTTGCCGTACATAACCCCCCCCCCCCACACACACATACACGCACACACACAGCAGCCCTTATACGCATATGCATTTATTGACAGGTGCACCAGTGGCGTAACGGAATATGACGGGCCCCCCTGCACAACGCGAGGAGGCACCCCTGGCTCTACCATATATCACAGACATTCACTGGGTTTGGGACGGGATAGGGCTCCTCTGACGGTCTGAAAGGGGGTGTTGAACAGTTGGGGACCCCCTTCTCCAAAGGGGCCTAAGTTATGTCCCTGAGGGGCATTCTCAGTATGACCACCATGTGTCATATAGAATTACTCCACTTGCCTTCACTATAACAATTTAATTTTAGATCGGTTACTTTACGTTTTCCAATATAACTAAACACAGCCCAGCATACCTGGCGCGCGCCTGTGATTTTTACCTTAGATGTTTTTTCTGCCAGCGGTCACACATGCGTGCGTACATGCCACCGATTTCGTAAAGGCAGGCTTTCACAAGCTTAGGACAGAGACAAACGACCCATCTTCGTGCAAAAGTCCATGTGTGCCAGTCTCTGTGTGCCAGTGTTGGCATGGACAGGTTCCCCCGGTCCTTAGGCGTCAAGGGCCGCCCTCCGCACATTGAGATCAAAAGACACGTGTCATCACTGCTGCACGTTACAGCGCATTTTGTTCTTGCCATATTTTTTTTTATCACCAAGTCTTTCCGGTCGCCTGGCTGAGATTCTCACTTTGCTAACCTGTAGTGTCCATTCTTATGTGAAGTATGCACCGTCTTTTATGCAGCATGGTTTATAGGCTGCATATGTCGATGTACAGACTTGTCTAGCATTAAAAGGGCACAAAAGGTGCATTTTGTTTAGAAATAATGTTATCTAAATGACAATTTATTAATGTGTGGTAATGTAAACTCGTATTAATGTTCTCCATTAATCGTGTTTTTTGTACATTTAGTAAAGTGGAGCTCTCAGTGACTACAGCATCCCGGTGAAGGAGCTAATCCAGAAAATAGAAACCTCCCGGATACAAGGTCTTTAAGAACTCTGATAACTTAAGGTACATTTTAAGAGATTCGAACAAACATATAGCACTTCTTCCAATGAACGGACATGTTCAAAGCAGATCTTCTTCCGCACACCATAGAAAGCTCTGTCTCCACCCTCAGCAGGCTGGCTCTGTCACAGATCTTTCACGTCAGTGGTTGAGATGAAGAGGCCGCTTCCGCCCAAGTCAAGAGCTGACACTTCCAGCGCCGTGTTCACGCCCCGGGCGTCCGTTCTCAGCTCCGAGTGATGGAGTTCTGGCTGAAGGAAGCCCCCTCATGCAGTCCTGACACAGGAAGCGTTCTCCAGAGGTCACATACATTCCCCCATGCCTCCTTACTGACAGGGTGCTATGGCGGCCATCTTGGCCCGCTCCAGTGGGAGGGTGCATTCATATTCTAGCACAACCCATTAGTTAACCCAGTGCAATGATTGGAAACACTGTCCTTCACCTGAGGGTAGAATGGCCACGCCCCTTGCTCTACCTCAAGAGGCTTCCAGCCTTCCATGCCTATTCGAAGCCTACAAAAGGATATGGCCGGCCAACACCTGTTTCACCCCTTATGCAGTGAAAAAAAGCAAAGAGAAAGATGACGAGAGCGGGCCAGGTTGGTGAGGATTAAATGGGTTGGCCGGCACTTATGACCAATAGGCTTACCTCAAGTGTAGGTGTAGCCTAGGATAATTCCCAGAGAAAAGTCCTGATAAAGAGAACCAGAGGGCCGATATAAATTGAGCGGTTCCATGCAAACCAGAAATAAATTTCAGTATAAGGTTAATTAATGAATAGAAGTATTTAAGTGGATTTAGTTCAGCGTACCTCATGTAGCGTTTTAGGGATTGGGCAAGGTGGAGTCAGGAGATGGAAAAAGTCTATAAAGTAAAACGTAGGAGATCAGAGGGCCAATGAGTGGTCTGTTCGTCTGAGACAACTCCATTCAACTAGAGCCATGGCTGTCTAGGGCCTTACCTCGCGTTTTAGTTGGCAAACAAAAAGTCACGGCAGTCAGGTTCACATCATCTTGGTCTCTGCGGTCCAATTTTGGAAAGTAGGAAGCGGTCGTTATAAAGGATGTTAGGAGTGGGTCAAAGGTAAAGTGCTTGTTGGAACATTCCAAAATGTGGTAAGACATGTCCCCCATATTGGAGTTGCGAACTGACAGGTGCAAACTGATGGAAAGGGACAATTTGTGGGTGATTTTCAATGATTTGAATCCTGGTAAATGCGATTCTGATATAAAAGGAGAGAGAGGATTCAAAATTCAAATGTTTTAAAAAAATACTCAAAAATCGATCGAATGTAGTATGGATAATTGTTATTTAAAACACTGATATATTGAATTTCTGAAGCCATGCTTATGGTGCCACCGTCTTGAGATATAGCCATTGCTGCGGGGATGTGTTCTGAACCCAGTTTGTGTGATGCAGTTGCTTCGTCAGGGCACTCTTCAGCAGGATTGACTGGCGGACAACATCAGTATACCGCAGATATGTTTGCATTGCACAGTGTGTACAGTTCGTAAAAGCACTCTTCATATTTAGCCAAAAATATTATCAGATTAGGTTAGCATGCAGTGCCCCTCTCCTATGCTGAAATCACAGTAAATCCAGACACAAAAGTCTTGTAGGGCAAAAGCAGAATCCTTCAGGCAAAGGATCCTCAAGAATTGTATTGGCATCCTGTTCTCTCCTCTTTCAAGTATGCCCTTTCAAGTGTGCGCCAAGGGTCATACATAACCGCGAAGACAGAAGTCTAGTAGTACAAAGACAGAGTCCTTCAGCAACCAGACAGTGGAACTGTCTTGGCATCCTGTTTTCTCCCCTTTCAAGTGTGCCCCAAGGGTTATATATAAACCCAGCAGACCTGCCAAGTGGGATTTGAGACTGAAGCAAGATTTGACTCTGTAGTGTCAAAAAGGATGCCCACAGCACCCACTTTGCATGTTTTGCAAAGTTCAGAGGAGTCATCTCTGCCCATTCAGGTCAGCCTATTGTCTGCCTCTGGGAGGCATTTCACACCTATTCACACCTAGTCAAGGCAAATTATTCAATGGGAGACAATGGAGAGCCAAATGCAAATTGGCGCCCAGAAACTTTAGACAGGGAAATGGTAACATTTGAAAAGTTACTTTTCCTTAATATTTACCAAAAATCTGACTTCACCATTCAATTGGATTTTTAATAACTATTAAAATAGTTGTTTAATTATTTTCCTAGCTGCTCCCATTCCCGAGGTACAGTATTAGTATTTTAATCTGTACTCTGATTTTCTACATGAACAGCTAAGCCTGCTACAGTGCAAATCACTTTTTGGGTGCTGGCTACTGTAAGAACATGTTAACATTAAATTTCTACTTACCCTAGTTTTAAATAGTATGCACCCTGCCTTATGGGCTACAAGGCCACATAGGAGATGCTTATTAATATGTAAAAGGAAGGTTTTGACCTGTTAAAAGGGATGATTTTTACAAGTTGAATTGCAGCCAAGGCTACAATGGTGGGCTTGAAGTCATGTTCGCTTTACCACTGTAGTGGATGGCACAATAATTGCTGCAGTCCACTAGTGGCATTTAACTTCCAGGCCCTAGGTACATTGTGTACCATATACTAGAGACTTTTAGGCAAGTTAAATATGCCAACTAGGAGTATGCCATTTCAACCATGTTTAAAGGGGGAGCACAGGCACTTTACTACTGGTTAGCAGGGAAAAGCGTCCAGAGTTCCAAAGCTAAAAAAATATAGGGTCCAGCAAAGGGTGAAAAATCTGGGGTGACCACACAGACAAGGTTGTTTTCCTATAGTCCCCATGTCCTTGACATTTTCCACTTGGCTAGAAATCTTGGTATACAATTTGACAGTAAAGGCATCCTATACTTCATCTTTGCAGCTACGTCTGCAGTGGGATACCAGCCTCTAAATATACAGAACACCAACCCCTGTCTCCCATTTCATAACACTAGTTCACTCATTAACACACTGGTCATGAGCAAAAATGACTACAATAGTAGTTTACTTAGTCTCCAAGAAGATGCCGTTCCTCCTCTTGCTAAAGTCATCAACTTGATTACCCACATGCTTTCTGTGATTACCGAGCACCAGCCAACAATATCCCACTTTGACACTTAGGGCCTGATTTAGAGTTTGGCGGGCGGAGTAAAATCCCTCAGGTCAGGGTAGTCAGGGTAGTGGAGGGCTTGCCAGCCCTGTGGTGAACTCTATGGGTTTGTATGAAAAACAACATTTTGTAACAGAATTACCTACTTGGTGCTAGTGACATAGCAATCACACATTGGGCTCCAATGCAGGCAAAGAGAATGGACAGGGAAATGTCCTGCAAAAGTAGTGAAATGCAGCAAAAGTTGGGGTTTAATGGGCTTCTCACACCTCTGAGCCCTACTGCCACTCCACCTGCTGAACTATTACTAGCTAAACCCATGCTTTATGGCGAATTTTCTAGGCTCTATGGCCTTAGCTACTTTGTTAATAAACTAGGTTACCACCCGGGGGCTTCCACTGAATCTCATGTTATATTTAATCTTTAATATAAGGCACCTCCCGTATTCTAGCCCCACCGTTGGAAATTCGGTTACTGGTTGAGGAAGGTGAAATCCTACTCAAGCAACAACCACAATCTCTGTCATGGTGAAACACAAACAAAGCCTAAATTAACTTTTGCTTAAGCTTGGCATAAAAATAGTAAGGCTTAACTTAGAAGCTAAGTGTAAAGTATTTATGCAGCACTTCAAACAATAACAAAGCAAAAACACAACACTAGAAAAATCTCACATTAATATGGAAAAATAAAGTAAAATTTAGTAAAATATTTGAGACTAACGCAACAAAAATCCAATCAGTAGAACTTGAGATATACTATTTCAAAAGTTTAACCCCTTAGCTGCTGGGCCTTTACCCCCCAGTGCTGAGTCCTTTTTTGTTTTTTTTGGGGTAGTTTGCGCTTAGGGGCTCATAATTTTTTTTCTGCATAAGGTATCCACACCAAATTTGTGTCCCTTTTTTCCAACATAATGGGGAGTCTAATGGTACCCACGGTTTGCGGATTTCCCTGGAGGGGACTGAGAAATTAGCCAAAATATAGCTACATTTAGTTTTTTTTTGAAAATTGGGAAAAATGTGCTGCAGAAGAAAGCATCTGTTTTTTTTTCCTGCAAATGGCTTCAACAAAGGGTTTGCAGTGCTAAAATCACCATCTTCCCAGCTTTCAGGAACAGGCAGACTTGAATCAGAAAGTCACATTTTTTAACACAATTTTGTCATTTTTTAATGGGAGATAGCCCATTTTTCCTATTTTTTGTGCTTTCAACCTCCTTCTAGTTTGTGGCAGAAACGAGTGTGAAGCTGGGAAGCTATACACTTCTGTAAAGTAGACAAAAGTCTGAATTCAGCAATGGGTCATTTGTGTAGATCCTTAAAGGTTTTCCTAAGAAAAATAACAATTGAAATAAAAAAAATATTAAAATTGAGTTGAAAAAAAACGACCAGTTACGTCTACGTTTTCATCTGTAACTTCTTCTTACTATGGCAGATTTTTAAAAGTTTTATACCGTTACGTCTGCCGAACCCTTCTGGTTGTGGGGATGTATAAGGCTTGTAGGTTCTCCAAGAACCCGAGGTACCCAGAGCCAACAACCGAGCTGCACCTTAACATGGTTTTTCATTGTGTACCGACTATACAGCAATTCACATGGTAAATTATACAGAATGAAAAAAGGGTATGAAGGAAAACTCTGTATTTCTGAAATGTACACCAGATGCTGAGTTTAGGAGTAATGGTTGTTTGTACATCTCGCACATCTCTGAATTTATGAGTACCCATACTGGCATGTGTTTCAGAGGGCATTTTGTAAAATGACTTCTGTGTTACACACTTGCTTACATTTGAAAGGCAAAAACGTAGAAATATTCAATTGGCAATCACAAATGTTCTACTAATCTGTATAACCATATGTTGTCTGATAAAAATGGTACCCCACTTGTGTGGCTCGGCTTTGCGCCTGAGATGCTAAACACCGCAAAACATGACCTAGTAGACATCATATTTCACCAAGCAGAATGCATATGTTTTGTACAAGATGGCTAGTTGTGGAATTTGGGCCCCAGCTCAGCTGGCACCTAGGGAAACCTACAATACCAGCACATTTTTGAAAACTAGTAGGGGGATGAAGTCCCCTTGGCTATTGAGGGTCCTTGGGGGCCAACTACCCCTCCTGTTACCTCCAGTAAGTCCCACATAGTGGGATTGCTAAGAGGTCTTCAGAGGCCATGCCACCTTTCTCCACCACTCTGCAAATGCATCTCAAGGTGCACTACTGTTTGAGAGATGAAGCCCACTTTACTCCTGAGGGACCTTGGGGGCCAAGACGCCCTCCTAGTACTTCCTGTAAGTCCTACACAGCGGGATTCTTGAGAGCTGGTCGGAGGCCCAACCCCCTTTCTCCACCACTCTGCAAATGCTACTACTAGTTTAAAAAAAATAGAAATTCACTGAATAAACCAAAGGTTACAGGGACACTATAGTTAGGAATTAGCATTTTAAAAACCCTTAAAAATTGACTGAAAAAACCAAAGGTTACAGAGACTTTATAGTTAGGCTCAGGTGTCACTTGCACAAAACCAGAGAAATTCAGCTGTTATAGTTATTGAGCTAAATATAACTCGCGCCCCTGCAATGCACTGCTTATGACATCACATATTACATCACTCATGACATGGCCAGTTACATCATTGATGACATCACTGATGACATCTCAAATGACATCATTCACATCACTGATGACATCCTCCGCAAAATCTCTGATGCACCCACTCACACCCCATAGAGCCTTTCATACACCCACTCCAACTTCCACACTACCATTCAACACCTATACCAGTACTTACACAGCCATTCACTGATTCATTGATCAAAACACACATCCACTCACTCATGCATACAGCCACTCATACACCCACTAACTCACTAATACAGCCACTGACATATCTACTCATACACCCATACAGCCACTCACACACTGAGTCAGTCACCCATACAGCTACTCACACACATACTCACTCACCCATACAGTCAACCACATAGCCACTTACTCACCCCTACAGTTACACACACACACTCACTCACTTTCCCATACAGATACTAACACATGCTCACTCACATACATTCTGACACAATCACACACTCACCCATAGAGTCACTCTCACATTCACTCTCTCACCCTTACAGTCACTCATATACTCCATCACTCACTTATACTGCCTGTCACATACCCAGTTACTCACCCATATACCACTAACATATGCACTCATTCACCGATACAGCCATACACACTCACCCATACAGCCCCAAACACATGTACTCACTAACCCATACAGCCACTGAGTCACCTACCCACCCACTCATCACCCACCCACACAGACACTTAGACACCCATAGAGGTACTCAGACAACCAATCACTCACCCATACAGAAACTCACATACCCATTTACACAGCCATACAGCCACTTAGACACCAACTGACAGACAGATACAGACATTCACACAACCAGTCACTCACCCATCCATTCACTCAGACACCTAATCACTCAGACACCTAATCACTCACTTATACAGTTAGTCACATACCCATTGAATCATCCAATCAGGCACTCATACACCCACTGATTCACCAACACACCTTGGTATGTAATTTAACACTCAAACTTTTTAAAAACACTCACAGTCACTGGAAGATGTCATCAGTGATGTCATTTGAGATGCCATCAGTGATGTCACTGACCATGACATGAGTGATGTAATATGTGAGGTATTAAGCAGTGCATTGCGGGGGCACGAGTTATAGTTAACTCAGGTAACTATACCAGCTGCATTTCTCTGGTTTTGTATGAGTGAAATGTCAGCCTAACTATAACGTCCCTGTGACCTTTGTTTTTTTTTGTGAATTTCTAAGGTTTTTCAAATTCTATTTGCTAACTATAACGTGCCTGCAACCTTTGTTTTTTTAGTGAATATATACATATATACATTCTCATTGCATACACACAAACATGAATAAACAGGTTTACCTCCCATTTATTCTGAAGAGTGAACTGTTTTTTATTATTGTTTTTAATAACTAACTTTTTACAATAAGGTACATCAAGGTATTTTAGTGCTAGAGAGTTCCTGCTCACTTTTACTGTATTACTAAATATATATGGTGCGTGTAATGTTACGTACACAACATGTGCATTCCAGATCCCTCTTGATACTGTTTAAATGACACATATATTACGGCCAAGTAGCCCACATAATATTGTACCCATAGAGAGACAGTCCGTACATATTTTATAAAAATATTCATATAACTATGCAAATTTGTCGTAATGACCGAATAAAGTGTATGATGATTCTAATTATATTTTTACATTCCTCGACTCCCCCTTTGTGTTATTGAGAACCCTTGGTGCTCACCAGCTCTTGGTTAGAGCAATTCAGTGTCAGTGAAAATAAAATTCCTAAATAAACTAAAAAAGCAAATTAAAGAGCACCACAAAATCATCTAATTCACTTTGAGCTCAAAAGGAGGCAGGGGATGATGCTATCCATCAGTTACGGGCTGAGTGATAGAGGGCACTAGGCCTATCATCATATAGATGTCAAAGGTTCACAGGATCGTATAAACAATCTGACGAGACGAGTAAGTCGTTAAAACAGGTGAGTCCCTGGTGTGGGGGACAGGGAAAGGGGGAAAGAGGATCCAGATACAGAGACACAGCAGTGAGAGGAAGCAGAAAGGAAAAACGTCAGTAAAGTACCACATCGGCCGATGTGTATATGAAGCTCCTCTCTCTCATTCAATCCTCTAGGGAACTTGCTACCAAGCAGAACAATATATTCAGATTCCTTCTGCCATAGTTGTCTCTCCCTGTTGCCACCTCTGATGTTTCTCTGGATCCTGTCTATGGTAAAGAATACAAGAAGGTCAGCAATCTGTTGGTGCATTTTTGTCCAATGTCTAGCGGCCTTTTTTTTTTTTTTAATACTTCAAAGGGAGGAGGGCATGCCCATTTGTAAAAAAATTACTTTGTTTAAAAAAAGGGCAGGGGGCATTGCACCCCCCTCCTGAGGCCGATTTCAGCCCCGGGGACCCCATCCCCCCGGCCAGGCCTTCATAGATTAAAAAAATAAAAATAAATGGGGAGGGGACCAGTGAGGCCCCCCCCTCCCTGAGCCAACTTTGACCCGGGGACCCCATCCCCAGGGCCTGGCCTCTTGTTCGGGACTGCAGGGGAGCCTAAAGGCCTCCGCGGTCCTGACCGGCTCCCCACCTCCTGCGGGAGCCGGTATTGCTTTTGGACAGAGGGAGCTGCTAACGTGCATGAAGCGGAGCAGTGTTTGCTATGGCATAGCAAACTGCAATGTCCAGGGGGTGGGCACCCCGAAACATTGCGGGAGCTGGCCCTGGGGGGTGGCGGTCCCCAGGGCCATGTAGGGCTCCTGGAAGGGGGGCTGTGTGGCCCCTCTCCTTTATTCAAATTTGCCCCGGGGAGGTGGTGGTCCCCCGGGCCGGAGGTCTGCATCGGACTCCCTTAATTATTGCATGTTTGCCCCAGGGAGGTGGCTGTCCCTGGGGCTGCGTGGGGGGACAGAGCGCCCCACGCTTTATTTATTTTAGCCTTGGGGAAGTGGTGGGACCTGGCCCACCTGGGGGTTATTTAAATGCAAGCGTGGGAGCTTGCGTCTGCTTTTTTTTGCAGCGAATTTGCGAATATTGCGATTTCGCTGCAACATTTAAAAAAAAAAAAAAAAAAATGCTTTTATGCCGTAGTGGGGACCCCAGGACCAAGGCTTTGGGGTCAGAGTATTCCTACCCTGCCCCTTTTTCTTTCTTTATACTTTTCTGGGGAGGGGGGCTTGGTGAAGCCGAGTCCCAAGATGTCTGCCAACACTTCCTGGTTGAAGTGTTGGTAGCCAATCAGAGCGGTGCATTTCCCTGCACAAGCTCATCTTTTTTCGCAAAGGTTTCGCGACCAGAGATATCACTATAATTTTCAACTTACATTTCTCAACAACTACTGAACAGATATACACCAAATAAGCAAAAGGCACTTCCTTCAACTGTTAGAATTGCAATGCATTAGTACCATATTACTCACATATTATTCGATACTATGTTAGCATTTATATAGCTAATTCATTATATATTCTCTTTGTATGCATACGTAATAAGAAAGTGCAGACGTTATGTTAGTTATGTTGACATCTGTGCCACCATTTTAGTTTTCGAAGACGCCATTTTGTAGTATAATCAAAACTGTTACTTGATCATTTACGAGAAATGGCTCTTGCTAAGTTTCGTTTCTTCAATGTCGAATCTTGCTCATTAACGCATGCCTTTTCTATTACATGAAGGCCCTCTCCCACCTGTCTAGTAGGGAGGATAAGCCAGACGACCTTGGGCAGTAGATAGCTTGTGCCAGGCTGCGGAATCGAAACTTATGCTCTGTACCCCATTGTATTACGACAGCTACCAGTATTTTTCCATAGTAGGCGGGTCTTTGTGGGCTCCGCAACCTACATAATGTAACTGTATGTTTGCTAGAGTCAGTCCCTCGTCAGCCATCATATGAGGCTGGTCAGACTGGACTCCACTGTAGTGTACTTTGTGAATAAACTAGTTTGCTTGTGTTCTCTACTGCGTCATCGACTCTTCATTGAATGGAAGGCTAGAGGAGGTCGAGAGTGACCTGGGTGGCCCTAAACGTGTCACTTCCTTCAGTTGGCGCCCGAACAGGGACTCCACCAGGTGGCCCATCCCGCCCGTAGTCGGGCTGTGGGGTCGGGGTTGCGTCCCGTCGGATGGGCTGCTCGGGGATCCCCATATGATAGAGCCTGGTTCTCGCGGCTGCCCCGCCTCTCTGATCGGGCGGCTCCTCGTCTAGTGGTCATTGTTGGTTGGGGTCCTGAAAAGGCAAAACCCTTGGATCTGACCGTTTGGTCTGAAGAGTCGGCAGTGGAGAATAATCTTGTTTGACCTGTGTGCACCAGGTGAGTTCATTGTGATCTCTGGTAAGAGCGGCGCCGTCTTGATTAACTTGGTGGGTCTTAGGACCCTTGTGATACGGAGCATTTGTGAACGTTCCGCTGGGCCATTAGTTGAATTTGGTTTAGTTTTGAAAAGGCCCGGGGCTAGAGCCTATCTTGTCTTGGTGCAGTCTGAGGACTGACTTGTCTTGGTGCAGTTTATGGACTGCTTTTGAGAGCTCTTTGTGTGTGTGTGTTTTCATTGCATGTGCATGTGTTGATTGAGTGGATAGTGAATGTGTCTGATGCTAAGATGTCTTGTGGGAGTAAAAAGTGGTGCTTGGGGTGTCGCTGTTGCTCTGCTGAGCATCGATTGGAGGAACGGCAGCCTGCGCCTCCAGAAGGCACTCCAAGTTTTGAGATGTATGTGAAGCACGGTATTGGCCCTATTATGTTTCGTACATTGTGGCACAAATATACAAGGGACAATGCTGAGCTTCCGTGGCCACTGGATGGTACTTTTGATGAACAAAAATTGAATTATTTACACAACAAATTATTTGCTAGAAGAAGTAGACAGTCGATGTTTGATACATTGCAGGTGTGGCAAAAGGAAGCTAAGCAGAGGCGTATACGAGCCGAGAAAGAGTCTAGGAGGAAGGCAATGCAGACAGTGGTGCAGAAAACTGTAGCTTATGATAAAGAACAAACAGAGAAAGGTATTGAGTGTGCCAATAGGAAGTTTCGATTACAATGTAATAAGTCTTATGTAGTTCGAGAGGATGAGGATCCTTTTGTGGAGGATCTGTTGGAAACTCGTCCCCCACCTCCCTATGCCCCGCAGAGAATATATCCTGTTGTTCCGTCGTCTCAGTCTTCTGTTGCTTCTCCGCTTTCTTCTGGTCTTCCTGTGGCCTCGGCAGCCTCGGCTCCAGCCCTATCTATCTCCCCTCCGGCTTTACAAGCTGCGAGTGTGGTGACTGCAGGCACTCCCGCAGTATCTGCTATTTCTGCTTCTGTTTCTCCTCCTTCTCTTACTCCTTCCACACAGTCATTGTTAACACTGTCCCCTACGTCTGTGTCTCTTGTGTCTTCCCCAAGCCTTTCATCTGCAGTGTTGTGTAGTGTTGAGACACCAGTGCGAGGGTCAGATGGAGGGAATTGGGCAGCAGTACGGGAGCGAATGGAGCAGGTATTGACTCGATCTAATGTAGGTGAAGACGAGAAAAGGATGGTTGCAAATCAGGCAGCACAGTGGGCCTGGAGTCCGATTTATAATGTGAAGGATATATGGAGTGTGATGAAAGATTTTGATCCGTTTGTACAGCAGCATGCCCTCCAGCATATGTCGGCTACATTGATTGGTTTGTGGAACAGTGTATTGGAGGCGCAGCCCCTCAAATTATTTATGACATTCGAGATCGTGTATATTCAGCTGGTATGGCCCCTGTAGAAGTTCTTGGCAATGTTGGGATGCTACTCAGTTATCGAGAAAGATTACATAATCGTACTCCAACTAGTGTGTCCCAATTTCCGATGAAGGAGGTACACCCTATTTTTCATCCCGAGATCCCAGAGCAGCGGAACCAAAGAAATGAGGTGGTCCAACAGCGGGTGGCGGCTCATTTTCAGGAACAGTGGGTTTATACCCCGTGGAAAAGAAGTGAGGTTCTAGCTCTTAAAAGTCAGTTACCGGACCCGAGGAAAAACCCTACGGCGTATCAGAAAGAGTTAACAGAGGCTGCCTCCTCGTCAGTTATGACCTTAGCAGATATAGAGATGTTTTTTGGACTGCTGGTGCCGGTGGATATATGGAGGCAGGTACATACGCAGGATCATAGGGTGGAATTGGGTGGCTCTTGGGATGAGATTAAGGCATGGGATAAGGAGCGAAAGCCCGGTGAGAAACCTAGAGCTGAGATTCTGGCTTTGCGCGTGGATGAGGAGTTTGAAGGTGATCCTCCTGCCAGTGCAGGTTCCTCAGGTGGGGGGGATGTGGCTGTGGCGTGGTACGTCGAGGATCAGGCGTGCGGAGGCGTTTTGTATGCGTTGCAGTCGCTTGATGAGCTTGGCCGGGGCTCCCGCGTAGAGGGCGTTCCCATAGTCAAGTCTGCTACTGACGAGGGCCTGGGTGACTGTTCTTCTTGTGTCTGTCGGGATCCACCTGTAGATCTTGCGAAGCATGCGGAGGGTGTTGAAGCAGGAGGAGGAGACTGCGTTGACTTGCTTGGCCATGGAGAGCGTTGAGTCGAGGATGACTCCCAGGTTGCGTGCGTGGTCGGTGGGTGTCGGGGCTGCTCCCAGAGTCGTTGGCCACCAGGAGTCGTCCCAGGCTGAGGGGTTGGAGCCGAGGATGAGGACCTCCATCTTGTCCGTGTTCAGCTTTAGTCGGCTGATCTTCATCAAATCGGCGACGGCCTTCATTCCTTCATGGAGATTGGCTTTGGCGGCGAGGGGGTCCTTGGTGAGGGAGAGGATCAGTTGAGTGTCGTCGGCGTAGGAGATGATGTTGAGGTCGTGCTGTCTGGCGATGCGTGCGAGCGGGGCCATGTAGATGTTGAACAGTGTTGGGCTGAGGGAAGATCCCTGGGGTACGCCGCAGATGATCTCGGAGGCTTCGGATCGGAAAGGTGGGAGGCGGACTCTCTGGGTTCTGCCATCGAGGAAGGAGGTGGTCCATTCCAGGGCCTTGTCTCGGATCCCTGCGTCGTGGAGGCGTGCGCGTAGAGTGCGGTGGCAGACAGTGTCGAAGGCGGCGGAGAGGTCCAGCAGGATGAGGGCTGCGGTCTCACCGTTGTCCAGCAGGGTCCTGATGTCGTCGGTGGCGGCGATGAGGGCAGTCTCAGTGCTGTGGTTGCTGCGGAACCCCGATTGGGAAGGGTCCAGGATGATATTGAGTATGGCTCAGTACTATGAGCATCGAGAAAATGAGGAAAAGGATAAGGTGGACAAGAAAAGTAAGGATTTGAAAACGAGGGTGTTGCTGTAGCAAGTTGCAAGAGGGGCCGGAAGGGGACGGGGCACTGGTCCGGCTCAAAGGTCACGGGGTGGTGGTAGAGGTCGTGCACCCCTAGGGCCGAATCAGTGTGCGTATTGTAAAAAGGAGGGACATTGGTGAAGTGAGTGCCCAGATTTATTGCAAAAACTTGCAGTTCCTAGTGGGCGAGGTTCGAGAGGAAGGGGCCGTTATGAGGTTGATCAGGATGAGGTTCAAGCAGGTGCATCCTCAGGGGGTCGTTCTGATCAGAACTATTTTGATGAAGGCAGTACTATCATAATGATTATGATATGGGTGATGCTGCAGGGATGTCCTATGGTTAGGACAGCCAGGGACAGGGAAAGTTACCAGTTCAAATTCCTGTAGATCAGCGTGGTCCTTATGTCAGAGCAGATTTGCATGGTTCGGCACAGAAATTTTGGGTGGATACAGGTGCAATGAACAGCTCTGTTTCTCATTCGCTGGTCCCCAGGGCAGCCCTGTCTGGCCGTAATAAAGTTTTGGTAGGTTTTTCAGGCATACCGGTTGTGAGCCCCATTTCCAACCCTCTTGCTTTGACTGTTGATCCTTTTACTGTGGACTCTCCATTTTTGTTAACGGCGAATTGTGGGGAAAATGTATTAGGATTGGATTTATTGAAAAAGTTACATGCTACAATTTCTTGTTCCCCAGATGGTGTTTACATGACTATTGGACCTATGTAGTTAGTGCAAAACAGGGTCTGGCAAAGGATGCCCCGCTTCCTGTTGAATTCAAAGATGTGCCGTCCTCATTGTGGGCCATAGGGAATACGGATGTGGGGTTGTTACAGATACCACCAGTTTCCATAAAGATTAAGGAGAACGCTGTGCTCCCTCGTATTCCCCAGTATAAAATATCACACGCTGGGGAACAGGCTTTGATGCAGATTATACAGGACCTGATCAAATCAGGGGTGGTTGAGGAGACAGTAGCGAATGTTTGTAATAGCCCCATTCTTCCTATTCTTAAGAAGGCACCCTTGGATTCCCCTGATGCACATCCTGATGTTTATCGTTTTGTGGTTGACCACCGGGAAATTAATAAGATTGTAGTTCCTCAGTTCCCGGTGGTACCAGATATTACTGTCCTCTTGACAATGATTCCTTCCACAGCCAAGTTCTTTTCTGTGATTGATTTGAAAAATGCTTTTTTTAGTATCCCTATTCATCCAGACAATAGGTATCTTTTTGGCTTCGCTTTGGCTGGTAGGAGTTTCCAATTCTGTCGGGCTCCTCAGGGTTATACTGAAAGTCCCAGTGTTGGATCTGAAATAATAATAAGAAATAATACCACAAATACGGTTCTCTGTCAGCACAGAAGATAGCAGAATTTATTGAAGACCAACAAATAATGCGGAAACGTGCAGCACGGAGACAGGCAGCATAGTCACTGAATGTCCGAAGATGTGACGTTTCTGACAGCTTTTATAGACCCAAACCACAAAAGGATGCAGCATCATAACATACGTAGCACAAATTAAGCATGGGTCACTTGGCCAATTAGCACAGGCCTAGGCTGCGCTATACCATTTATGGTCCGAAATGTACTGTTGCTGACCACGTGTCCCAAGTAGGCAGCTTCTGGGACTTTCCACTATAATGCAATGTATCAGCGTTGGTACTTTTCAAGTTAATAATGTGCAATACCATAGAACGTACCAGAAACATTACGTAATGTGATATGCTGAAATGTTTGTGCCTTAACTGAGCATCTCTCTCGGTTCCCGTATCTTTCTTCAGAAAAGCCTTGCGTTACAATAGCAGTTTACTAACAGACAATGGAAAAGTACAAGCATCTTTGCGCGGTGACACATATGTCAATTTAACAGGGCCTAAGGTTTAAAGCATTTGGTATCAAAATAGAAAAGATGGCTTCTACATTGCCCCATCTGATACCAAATCATATGGTCTGATCTTTATTTCATTACCATCTCTTGCCCTTCATCTTCGTGTTTATGGTGCCTATTGCTATTTCTTCTTGGAATGCATTGAACACAGCTTGTTGTAAAAGCTGCGCAGCATGCTGGGCAAACCTGGATCATTATGCACAGCATGAGCAGGGCTGCTATGACTATAATGATCACCTCCAAGATCCATGATCCCCAGCTTCCTAACCATAGCATTACATTTTCCCACATGCTTCCTGTATGTATGCCATGTGCTTCGTCCTTAATCTCTTTTATCTTGTGGATTGCATTGTCTATGTTGCCGCTATTGTCAGGTATATACGAACAGCACACCTGCTTGATGACGTGGCAGACTCCACCCTCTTTGAACAGGATGATGTCTAATGCAACTCTGTTTTGTATCACAACGGCCCTCATGGCTGTTAGCTCTTCTGTGATGTTTCCCATCCCGGCTGCTGTTGAGTCAGCCAGGTCCTCAATCATCCTTGCTAGCTGGTGTATCCTTTGTGTGGTGTATACCACTCCTGCACCAGGGATCATTACTCCAATACCTGTCATGAAATTATCTGCCCATTCTGCCGTCCTTCTAACCCTCCCTGGCTTATTGCCTTGATGCGTTATTTGTATTATGTCAGAAAAATGGGCCATTCGGGGTAGGATGGAGGCAAGGTAACAGCTACCATACCAATTATAGAAATTCGAACAACAGAGCACAGCACAACAAAAAGTTCCAACTGACTATCAATAGTCAGTAATGTATTTAATTTCAAAATGAGCAGTGAATATAACAATCAGTATAGCAAGATCTTGATCATAGGTGGATCAGTTTTCAGAAATGTTGACACGTAGTTGTAGCAAGTAAACAGCCGACACGTGTTTCGTCGAGAAACGACTTTCTCAAGGCTGTTGGCAAAACAGTATGACAGAATTGTTTGATTTTAAAACAAGAGGAAATTCTTACTACATTCTCCCAGTGTTCAACACTTAATTGCTTACAAAGTAGATAAGTGCAGAGCGGAAAGATCGCCATTAGTAGCAAAAATCCAGACAAAAGTGTGACAGAATCTCAGTGAAAGAGAAATAACAATAGGTGTTCAGCAGATGAACCAACTCAACATAACCGACCGTGGCCCATCGTGATAAAGATTTTTAGAAATAAGTAGAAAAAAGTAGAAGAAGTGATCCACAGACAAGTCAGACACCCTAGTGAGTTCTACTATCCAGAGACAAACTCATGCATGTTAGAAGGAGAGAGGAAAAAAGAAAAGTATTTGAGAGAAAAATTGTATTCTGCGTATATCTTAAGTCAGTAACTGTATGCAGAAGAGTCAACGAAAGCACCCTTATCTTCTCCAATACGAAGTTTCCAAGGAGTGCAGCAATATCAATACGAATCCGTGAATCGCAATAAACTTAAATAGTCACTAGGAAAAAAGGCAGATGTGAGCTGATCAGCAGTGCAGCTTCTAAACGGCCCTTCTATTTGAAAAATGAGCAATTGTGGTGCTAAAATATCTTGCAACACAAAGTAAAAAGGACCCTGTAGTATCTAGGGCACTTCCCCGCAATGTTCCTACCAGTCCACCAGTCCATCCAATGAGGTATGCTGACCCCGATAGAATCTCAGTACTCAAACACCGATCAATAACAATAAGAAAAGAAAAGAGTAGGAACCAGTGTGCCAAGAACTAGAATGCAGTTTCCCAAAGACCCCAATTAAATTCTTCAAAAGCGGTAATATACGTGGGTAGAAATGCAAGTATTAGCATAGTCGAAAGGTAAAGCCCAATAAGACCCCCAAGTAGTCAATGTATTTAAAATAAACGGTATTATTCTTACCTAGCTAAGTCAGGTGAGCTAGAGAAACCCATTATGGTAAACTAGTAGAAGCCAATGTATAGAGCATCTGAAAGAGTATCTGTCTTCAGTTGAAGTCTACGAAATAACGGAAATGGGCCGTAAGCAACGCACCTCTGCAAAGTATGTAAAAACCCCTATGGGTCTAAAAGGGGTCTAATTCAACCCAATATCTTAGAACTTACCCCAAGAGCGTGGTTTCCTGCTCCCAACACGAAAGGCAAATACAACCATGTTTCTGCTAATGTGTTAAGTAATGAGAAAACGGTTGAAATTGCTATTGTGAACCTATCTCAACATGTTTTGAGTCAAGATGAAATACAATTGCTGTCCAAGGGCTTCAACTTTTGTCCAGCTTCAAAACCTGATTTTAACCAAATGCAAATAGATGTTTTTAAATGTGTGCGCAATCTTAAGTTGAAAAAATTCTTTGCTTTAAATCCCAAGATTGCAACTGATCAACCAACTACACAGAGGACACCCAGTGATAGGACTATCCAGGATACTTTCAACATACAAACACTTCTAGCCATTAGTGAAGAAGAACATGATACACCTTCCATATCACAGATTCTGTCAGATTTAGACATCTCTTCAGATCTAAGTAGTGATAGTGGCTTCAAGCCCAAATCCATCTTTCAACCGTCACTAGGGAGCGACAATATGATGGAAACTTTTCTTCGACTGGTGACTACAGACCTATATGAATGGGAAGATACGTACAAATTCAAGACTCCATTGGGAAATGACAATTTGACTAGCGGTGAAAGACACGCTTTACGGGAACTAAATCAACTTCCCGACTTGATCTTGAAAGAGGCTGACAAAGGGGGTAAGCTAGTACTTATGAACACCAAAGACTACCTTGCTGAAATTGATAGACAGCTATCTGACACTAATGCTTATGCTGCTCTTACCTTGAATCCGATGAAGTCCATTACCTCCTTATTGGAGAGCAATCTCAAGAGATGGAGGGAACTCAGTCTCATTAATGAACAGGAGTTTAAATATCTGTTTACTCCAAATTCGGTGGCACCATGCATGTACATTCTACCAAAAAGTCATAAACCAGGAGGTTTTCCTCCTGGTAGGCCAATAATTTCGGGCATTGGTTCCCCTACTGAACACATCTCTGAGTATATCGACCAATTTCTACAACCCTTTGTTAGAAACTTACCATCGTTTATCTTAGACACGAAGGACCTACTTAACCAACTAAGTGATTTCAACTGGACTGAGGACTGCTGTTTTGTAACACTAGACATCAGTTCCCTCTATACTTCTATTCCTACTACTGTGGGGATGGAAGCTGTCAAACACTTCCTGGCAAAAAGAGATGCTTCCCTGTGGGAACATACGCCGATGCTATTGGACATGATTACTCTGGTCCTTGATAACAATGTTTTCATACATAATGGTACCTGGTTCCGACAACACCAAGGGGTAGCCATGGGATCAAAATTTTCTCCTTCGTTTGCGAATTTATTCGTAGGCTGGATGGAGAAATTTTTCATCTGGTTCAAATGTCCTGATTTGTTGATTAATCATGTAATTTATTGGGGTCGCTACATAGATGACGTGCTGCTAATATGGACCGGCGACATCGAACTATTACATGATACTTGCTCTTTTCTCAACTCTAACACGTATAATATCCAGTTTACCTACCATTTCAACAAGGAAGAGATTAGTTTTCTTGACCTGAGACTGTATACCAAAGACGGTTCCATCTTATCTGCTCTACACAGAAAACCAACTGCGTGCAATTCTGTTTTGCATGCGGACACTTCACACCCTAGATCACAAGTCAATTCCATACCATTCGGGGAACTCACACATTTAAGACGCAATTGTAGTGAGGATGTGATCTACAAGAAAGAAATGCAAGATACTATCAGTAGATTTAAAGCCAGAGGATATGATAGTAAGATACTGGAGAAAGCTGAAAGAAAGGCACTCGGATTGAATCGAAGCCATTTGTTGACCTACAAACCGAAGCCAAAAAAGAACAGCAAACACAAAGAGAGAGTATCCCTGGTAACCCCATACAACTCATCCAGCAATATATTTTATAAAATTCTTAACAAACATTGGCACGTCTTACGGGTGGACCCAGTTATCAACAAGGTTATAAGTGAAAAACCCAACATTATCTAAAAACGAGGTCAAACCTTGAGGAACATTCTCAGTCTGAGCTTTTACAATCCCAGAAACCATAGAAGGGATACACAATGGCTAGGCACACCACCGCTTGGATTCTATAAATGTGGTCACTGCTCTGTCTGCCCCCACACGTTGGACAGGATCAAAAGTTTTAAATACAATACAAAAACAGAGTATAAGATCAACTCATTCATGAATTGCAACACCAAATTCATGGTATATTGTATTGTCTGCATATGTAAGAACATCTATGTGGGCAGTACAATTAGACCAGTGAAAGAGAGGATACAGGAGCACATACGGGCCATCAGAAATGGAAACTCAAGCTATCCTTTAGCAGTACATTTCAATGCAGTGCATGGCCCAGCTGAATTGCCTAGTGTGAAATTTCATGGGCTTGAGACAATTACTGATAATCGAAGAGGGGGGGACAAAGTTCAGTGCTTACGCAAACTAGAGGCCTCTTGGATCTGTAAATTGAGAACTGTAGATCATGGTCTTAACATTGATAAAGAAATGTATGTATTTCTTAGGGATTGAGTCTTCTGTGGAGGCTACCTATACTCTCCCACGGTTCACAAGCAATAACCAGAGTAATCAAGAAAAGAACAATTGCTACATACACCTGTCTCTTTATATGTATTCAGCATAATACAAATGTGTGGTATAATTTCATCGATGTACTGTACATATCTAAGACCAGAGGTAGTTAATCTGATTACAATGTGCCTGAATGTTCCTTACAAGATTAATATTTGTTCGAAAGAATTTGTGTTCAGTCACATGTGCCTCACAAGACTAATATTTGTTCAATAGAATTTGTGTCTAGTCATATCAGTACTATGGTCTGTGGTATTGTCTTTTTGTAAGAGATTGATACTTATACTATAATGTAGCTCCAGAATATGCGTTCTTTATTGTAGAACGTATAAGAATTGTTACTTCATTCTCACTACCTATATGGGACTATCCTTTTTTATCATGCTCTCTTCCACCGCTCACACTAATGTCATGATTCAGATAGGGTGCCTCGATAGGATTCCATTTAGACCATCAAATTGAAATATTTTCAGAGCGATTAACCGCATTAAACTGTGTAGCTTATACCTACACCTGTCCATTTGAATGCCACGGCAATTCGCTATTTTTCATTTTAGATGTCAACTCTACAATGTTCATTTTGTCGCTAAATAGTAGTATGAAGATTAGCAATAATTGTGTGCCAAGACCATCTATTTCCATTATTGCGGAGGCACTTACAGGTGTGGTTTCTTAGGTTGGGAATACAACGTATCTTATGTTTCTTTGCAGTTTCTTATAATAGAATTTCCCTAGGAGAAACAGCTTGTTGTATTACGCCAATTCGTAGTTCATCACAATGCGATGAAACTACAAAAATTTGTTTTTTTTAAATGGGCAATGCGCTCGTACTACATACGCATTACGTCAATACGTGTCGTCACGGCTCTGACGTTTGGGAGACGCGTCTAGTTACTTATACGGCGTTTCTTCGATGACGGTTGTATTAACCTTTCGTGTTGGGAGCAGGAAACCCCGCTCTTGGGGTAAGTTCTAAGATATTGGGTTGAAATAGACCCCTTTTAGACCCATAGGGGTTTGTACGTACTTTGCAGAGGTGCGTTGCTTACGGCCCATTTCCGTTATTTCGTAGACTTCAACTGAAGACCGATACTCTTTCAGAAGCTCTATACACTGGCTTCTACTCGTTTACCATAACGGGTTTCTCTAGCTCACCTGACTTAGCTAGGTAAGAATAATACAGTTTATTTTAAATACATTGACTACTTGTGGGTCTTATTGGGCTTTACCTTTCGACTATGCTAATACTCGCATTTCTACCCACGTATATTACCGCTTTTGAAGAATTTAATTGGGGTCTTTGGGAAACTGCATTCTAGTTCTTGGCACACTGGTTCCTACTCTTTTCTTATTGTTATTGATCGGTGTTTGAGTACTGAGATTCTATCGGGGTCAGCATACCTCATTGGATGGACTGGTGGACTGGTAGGAACATTGCGGGAAAGTGCCCTAGATAATAGAGTGTCCTTTTTACTTTGTGTTGCAAGATATTTTAGCACCACAATTGCTCATTTTTAAAATAGAAGGGGCGTTTAGAAGCTGCACTGCTGATCAGCTCACATCTGCCTTTTTTCCTAGTGACTATTTAAATTTATTGCAATTCACGGATTCGTATTGATATTGCTGCACTCCTTGGAAACTTCGTATTGGAGAAGATAAGGGTGCTTTCGTTGACTCTTCTGCATACAGTTACTGACTTAAGGTATACGCAGAATACATTTTTTCTCTCAAATTCTTTTCTTTTTTCCTCTCTCCTTCTAACATACATGAGTTTGTCTCTGGATAGTAGAACTCACTAGGGTGTCTGACTTCTCTGTGGATCACTTCTTCTACTTTTTTCTACTTATTTCTAAAAATCTTTATCACGATGGGCCACGGTCGGTTATGTTGAGTTGGTTCATCTGCTGAACACCTATTGTTATTTCTCTTTCACGGAGATTCTGTCACACTTTTGTCTGGATTTTTGCTACTAGTGGCGATCTTTCCGCTCTGCACTTATCTACTTTGTAAGCAATTAAGTGTTGAACACTAGGAGAATGTAGTAAGAATTTCCTCTTGTTTTAAAATCAAACAATTCTGTCATACTGTTTTGCCAACAGCCTTGAGAAAGTCGTTTATCGACGAAACACGTTTCGGCTATTTACTTGCTACAACTACGTGTCAACATTTCTGAAAACTGATCCACCTATGATTAAGATCTTGCTATACTGATTGTTATATTCACTGCTCATTTTGAAATTAAATACATTACTGACTTTTGATAGTCAGTTGGAACTTTTGTTGTGCTGTGCTCTGTTGTTCGAATTTCTATAATTGATGTGCATGGAGGAATTTTTCTCTTTGTACTGGGTAACACTGTGGATGGCATGGTGTTGACATTGAGCACACCAGAGTACGTATTGCGATATACATTTGCAAACTAAACAGAGGTGTTGACTGTTTTCTTTGAAACCACTGCCATCATTTCTGTACATAGCTACCATACCATCCTGGGGGCAGGTAGAAGTACGCCCACTGACCGCAAACAAAGAACAGTCCCTTGTACCCCACTAGTCCAGGTGAGGACCGCTGATCACTGTTCCTAATCCGTGATAGCCTTGTTATGTGTGTGCAGTTACTCTCGCCAACGAAAATTTGTGCCACTTTCTTTTCTTCTGGAATTCCCTTTATTTTGTTTATCCTATCTTCACATTCTATGAATCCCTTTTCCCCTTGTGCCATTTCAGCTATAGTGCACCCAAATGAAATGCATTCTTTCCATGCTTCCTTCTGCATTAATTGTTGTATGGAGCAGCTTTTCCCCTCCTGTGGTAATTTTGGTATTCTTTTTGGCGGTGTCACTTTGTCATTCTGGATACAGGAAGGGGCGGAAAGGAGTTGTTCTATTCTAAATCTTGGTACTTTCAACTCTCCTTCCTTCTCTGTTCCCAAGTTGTCCCAACCTGCCCTGCCTTTCCATCCCTCATTTCTTGATGTCTTATCAAATGTGTCTAGCATTTCTTTGTCCCTTTTTGCTGGTTGCATATTCATGCATGGCATCCTTTTTTTCCCAGGTACCTCCGTACCCTGTCTTATTGCAACCTTACTACTCTCAGGCGGTGCAACTGCTACTGACATGTTGTGCTGATTGAGGAGCAAATCGCGCATTAAGATACACCCCACATATTTGGAAACTGGTAGCACATTGTAGCTCATGCTGTTCTCTGTGTCTGTTGGCAGGTGTGTGCAAACATAGCATCCAGATATGTTCATAATGCGTACATACATTCTTAGCATTTCAACGTATCTATTTCCATTATATTCGTCCCATAACTCCCGTTCCCCTCCTCCTTTAATGTCAGCCTCCCCCAGCATATCCTGTTCTGGCATGTTCATTTTTCTCTCATCATATGTTACATTTGTATCGCTCCCATCCCCCACGCGGCCGTTGAGAAACGGTATTTCAAGGTCCTTTGCATATGTTATTATCAGTGCAATCACTATTATCCCTGGGACTGGTGATAGTATTGCCAGTAGCACTGATGGCCATTTCCTTTCCTCTCTTCTTGTTCTTGGCATTGTTTCTATCTTTCTACCTTTTTTCTTGTTCACTGTTCAGTTAACGTCTCTGATAAGGCCAGATCCAATGTCCTCTATTGCGTAAATTACGCAATCCAAGATGTCAAGCCGTGTGTCTGCGATATCTTGTGCTGGTGCCTGATATCCAAAGGTGGGGAATGAAATGTCTTGCAAAATCAGGTCTCTTAACCCACTCAGTAGCGGGGGGTTTGGCACAATCAGTTGCAGTACTCTGTTTACCTCTATTCCAGGGGACAATAATTTGATATTAATTACTAGTTCTGACTCTTCCACTGTCACTTGTATAGACCTGAGCCTTCTAGATCTTATTACTGGCATTTGTGATCAGGTGAGTCTACTTATGTTTGGGCGTATCCCTAACCAAAGTTCATTTGACGTTGGAATGTTCTGCAGAGTCTTATTGGAACAACCTTGTCCTTGATATCTAACTAGCAGGTTCTGCACCGCTATGTGTCTCTTGGTGCAGACTCCAGCAACACTGTGAAAGTAACCGTTGGTGCCTTTATGGTGTACCATCAGAGGTTACCAGCACATGACGGTTGGCACATTTGAAGAAAACAGGTGTCTTTGGAATGATGGTCTGGCCTGCAGCAAGCAGGGAACTGCCTCTGGTATCTTTTTGCTTCTGTTGGAGGCCTAGCCTGCAGCAAGCAGGGAACTGCCTCTTCTTTATCTCATGTCGGTCTTTTCTTGCCTGGTGGAGCGAAGGTTGTACCTGCGAGGTGCCTCAGATGCCACTGGTGGTGTTGGTGGAGCTTTCTCTCCGCTTCCCGGCCCTGCTGCTTTCTTGGTGTGGGAGCTGTGGATCCAGGATGTCAGCCCTTCGCACTTCACGGCTGTAGCTGTCGCCAGCAGGACCTGGTGGGGGCCTTTCCACCTTGGCTGGAGGCAGTGTCGTCTGGTGTGAGCTTTTACCCAGATGTAATCACCAGGCTGCAGGTCATGTGGCGGTGGAGTTGCTGCTTCTGGAAGGGCCTGCAGAACCTGGCGATGAAGATAACGTAATGTCTCTGTTAATTTGTTGCAATAACACAAAAGCAAATCATCTGCTATTGACAGTGGAGCAATGGACATGTGGCCTGCAATGTTCATGGGGCGACCAAAGACAATTTCGTGGGGGCTGAGCTTTGTTACCCTATCTGGTGTGCTTCTCATTGCCAGCAGGGCTAGTGGTAGTGCATCCACCCATGAAAGTTCAGATGATGCACAAATCTTTCCAATTTTATTTTTCAACACCCCATTCTCTCTCTCCACAGCACCCGCTGCTGGTGGGTGATAGGCACAGTGTAGTTTTTGTGTGACCCCAAGCCCCTTGCATATTCCCCCTATTACATGGGAAATGAACGCAGGTCCATTGTCGGAGCTCAGAAGGGCTGGAATTCCGAAGCGTGGGATAAGTTCTTTCAAAAGGCATTTAGCAACCGTATGTGCATCACAATTGTTTGTTGGATAGGCCTCTGTCCATTTGCTGAACATGCACACAATTACCAGAACATGTTTGTACTTGTGGGTGGGGGGCATGTCGATGAAGTCTACCTGGAGACTTTCAAAGGGTCCGTGGGGCGGTGGGAAATGACCAGGTGCAGTTGTTGTACCCTTCCCAGTATTATATTGTGCACACACAGGTCATTGCTTACAAAGTCTCTCAGCTATTTGCCGGAATTTGCAGTTGTACCAACATTGTGAAAACAATATGATCATGCTGTCTCGAGCCAACATGTGAGGGACCATGAAAGAGGCGTGCCATGGAGGTAAGCATTGATGAACGCAGGCATATTCTTCCATTTGGCCCTGTCCACAACCCCTCCTTTGTTTGCACACACCCTCCTTTTACCCATTCCTCCTTTTCAGGTTCCTCAACTTTTCCCTGAATGTGTATAGGGTCAAAACGTAGTGAATCACTGCTAGCCTTAGTGTCCTTGTTGTTACTTATTATTTGAACCATTGCTAGCTGGCAGCCTGTTAGCGCTATCCTCTTTGCTTCTCCATCAATAAATGCGTTGCCTTTAGATACATAGTCTTTTGATGAAGTGTGTGCTGCACATTTTACGATAGCCACTTTTGATGGCAGTAACAATGCTTGGAGAAGGTCACTGATCAATTGTGCGTGTTGTATTTGCCGAAGTCATGGACCACCCCGAAGGCATACTGGCTGTCTGTGTATACATTCGCTCTTTTTCCTTTAGCCAATGTGCATGCCCTCGTTAGTGCCACGAGTTCGGCCGCCTGTGCGCTTTTGGCAGCCGTCAACCTTCCCACTTCCAGTAACTTGCCGGCGGTGCCCACTGCATTAGAGGCCTGCAGTGTTCCTTTTTCGTCTCTCAGACATGACCCATCTACAAACAAATCCCCTTGGGCATCTGGCAGTGGTGTGTCCCTCAAGTCAGGGCGCACCTTTGTGTACCTGTCTATAGCTAGTGCACAATTGTGAAATGCATCATCTGAGTCTTAATCATCTAGATCATGCTCTGTTGGCAAAAGGCATGCGGGGTTCAATGTGGTGCTAATAGTATCAGCTCATACCTAGTGAGGCGTGCATTTGTTAGGTGCTGTGTCTTAGTGGATGTGAGGAGTGTGTCCACTGCATGGGGAACGTGCAAAACCATGGTGTGTGCGAGTACTATATTTTCAGACTGTTCTACCACCAGTGCTGCTGCCGCCACTGCTCGGAGGCAAGGCGGGAGCGCGGATGCTACTGGGTCTAGTGTAGCAGAATAGTATGCCACTGGGCAGTAGAAGGATCCGTGCTTTTGAGCTAATACTCCCAATGAGCACCCTCCCTTCTCATGGCAGAACAGGTGGAAGTCTTTGCTGTAATCTGGGAGGCTTAACGCTGGTGCTCCGCTGAGTTCACTTTTGAGCTTGTGGAATGCCTGTTCAGAGTCCGGTGACCAAGGTACCACGTCTGGGACCTCTTTGTGTGTTAGTGCTTGTAATGGCTTAGCAATCGGAGAAGTTTGGGATCCAGTGCCGACAGTATCCCGCCACGCCCAAGAACGCCCGAACCTCTTTTTGTGTGCGTGGTCAGGGAAAGTGGGTGATGGTGGATATCCTGTCAGGGAGTAGTTTCCTGGTCCCTTCGGACAGCTCGTGGCCTAAATATTTTACAGCAGTGAGGCAGAACTGTAATTTCTTGGGGGAAACCTTGTAACCTTTCAGTGCTAGATGGCGCAGGATGGCAATAGTGTCCTTTACACAAGCATCCCTTGAGGTGAGGCCAGTAGTAAATCATCTATATACTGGATAAGTGTGGAGCCTACCTTTAGTACCAGGGAGTCTAAATCTGTCTTTAATGCATTCGTGAAGATGGAGGGGGACTCCGTATAGCCTTGTGGGAGCCTACACCAGGTGAATCTTCTAGATCAGAAACAGAAACTGAAATAGGACTGGCTGTCTGGATGGAAGGGGATGGTAAAGAAGGCAGAGCTCAGATCCAGCACCGTGAAGTGTGTGACTGTGAATGGGATATTGGACAATATTGTTGCTGGGTTTGGAACCACTGGGAAGGAAGGTACCACTATCTTGTTCAATCCTCTTAGGTCTTGTGTGAAACGATATACAGGGGCCCCATCCGGGCCCTTAGATGCTTTCTTCACAGGAAGTATTGGTGTGTTGCATGGACTAGAGCGTATCTCCTTTATAATTCCCTGCTTCAGAAGGTCTTGTATTACTGGTGCTATGCCCTCCTCCCCCTCCTTGGAAATCTTGTACTGTGGTACTCTGGGGAGGCGGGCTCCTGGCTTCAATTTGATCTGTACTGGTGGATAATTTAGCACCTGTCCTACATCATTAGCACTGGTAGCCCAGACTTGAGGTGGCACACAGTTGCGCAGCTCTGAGGGCATGGCGGGGTCGGTGCATGTCATGAAAGCCTGCAACATCAGACCATTTGGCCTACTTTCTAAAAAGACCCCTGTCGGTGAGCAGTTTATGGTGCATTGTAATTTACAGAGCAAGTCTCTGCCTAGTAAGTTCACGGGGCAGAATCTGCTAAGGATAAACTGATGGTTTACGGTTATGGTGCCTACGACTAGTTGCAGTGGCTGTGTGAGATATTCATCTATTGCTTGTCCTGTCATTCAGACTGCTGTGACCTGTATTCCCGAAAGTGGCGCCTCAGGCATCTGCGACGCCTTTAGCATTGATCTTTGAGCTTCTGTGTCTATTAGGAATGGTACAATTTTGCCCAACACTGTTCCCTCTACATATGGGCCGGATTGATCCACTGCTATTGCTGGAGCTATTAGGCAGTCTTCCACTTTCAGGCATCCCTAGAATGAATCTTGGGGCGGCGTTGGGAGGTCATTGTCCTGTTGTGCCCACCCCTCCCTTCCTGTCCACTCATGCTGTGTTTGGGCCGTGTCATTTGACATATACCCTTGCTGCTCATTATTCCTGTATTCGGTACGCTGGGTATTATGCTGGTATTGTTGTTGGCCCTGTCCCCTATTCTGTGTCTGCCTATTTTCCCCATTTTTCTTTTTTAATATTGGGCAGTCGGCCTTCCAGTGGTTGGGATCCTTACAGTAGAAGCAAGCTGTTCCTGGTGGGGAAGGGAAGCTGACCTGCCATTCTGTGGTCTTCCTGTACCCTTCCCTCTCCCCCGGCCCCTGCCTCTGCCTTGCTGACTTGTGTAAAATCTTTCTTGTGCTACCATCAGTCTTACTTTTTCTTTCTTTATGTTCTCTGCTTTCATTGTCTGTCTGCGCATTGGACTGATAATCAGAGCAGTGTCTTGCAGCTGCCAACACCTTTTCAATTGGTTCCTGTTGCCAGCAGACAAAAGAGGTTTGTAGGTATGCTTTAATAGGTGGTCTCAGACCTTGAACAAAGGTGGTGACAAATGCCGGCATTGCATCCCCCATTGGATTTTTTAGCCCGCTGTTCTGCTGATAGACTTGCAGCCGGCAGTCAAAGTAGGAGTTCACACTCATCTTTTTCTTGTTTAGTATGTGTAATCTTGTTCCAATCTACATTGTCTTCCAGTATTTTCTCTTTTAAATATTTCACTACTTCTCTGTATTTCTCATCGACCTCATCTCCTGGCACTCCTCCCCTTCCCCTCTGTGGCTCCCCTTTTGGCCACTCCACTTTCCTTTTACAATCTTCCCACAGATCCTTTGGCACTATTATATTAAATAGAGTGTCAAAATCTCTCCATAACAGTCCTCCCAAAACCGCCATTCTATCTAACTCAGCGTACCACTTCCTTGGTTCTTCTCTGAGCTTTGGGAAATCTTTAGTAAAGCACATGATGTCTTGTCTCGACCAGGGGACATGGACATATGCCAGTTCGTTGTCTTTACTACCTGGTGGAGGTGGTACCTCTCGAAGGGGCATAATGAGTGCCAGTGGTGCTGCTGTTGCGGGGGCTGGTGTCCCTGTGTAAGGGGTGAGGGTCTGGACTACTTCTAACACTGCAAATGTGTGCACCAGCTTCTTCCACTGTTGCAGTTTTTCTACTGCATATTTTAGTCTGTCTTTTATTTTGTCCTCATCGCATGTTTGCAGTTCCGAGTCTGTGAAGCTGAACCTTGCTATGTCCCAGTCATACTGCGCAGGCAGTGGTGGAGGTACACCTGTAGGATCTGGGCATTTGTTCTTTGCTTGTTGGACATATGCGTTGTGTGCTTGGGGACCTTTTTCCATTAACTGTGCTCGTGCCAGTGACAGTACTTTTTCTAAGTATTGTCTGCTCTGGAGTTCTGTGAAGGCGTCTACTGGTAGCGTTCCTTCCACCATCTGTTGTAATAAATTCTGGCATTTAATTGTGTCTGTTTTCAACAGTTTCTTTTGTACTGTGGGCGAGCCATGTGGGGATGAAGTAGCACTATTTGTTTTACTGAGACTGTCTTGCCTAGCCTGCTGAGTCCCTTCTAAAACTTGCTCTATGGTGGTGATGTCGTGGGCTGTGTGTAGTGCATATGTGCAAGCGTCTCAAATTAAGTCCTGCCACTGCGTAATTGTTAGGCTGTCATCTGCTGTCGTGTCATCGAATAGTTGCTTCCATTCACGACCTATTAATCTTGGGGCTGTCATCTTTCTCTGCGCGCATTTTGCTAATAGCTGCTCTTTCTTATCACTATATTTCGATGCAGCCTGGACAGCCTCGGTCCTCATTTGTTGCAAGACAGCAATGTCTTGGACAGCGTCCAAGTCTATTTTGGTGGCATCTTCGTTGAGAACTCTACGTATTAAAGCGATAGCAGCTGTCTGCTGTGCTTGAGATAGCTCAGTGTGTTTTTCCCCGGGAGCGGAGGGTGAGACTATTGTGCCTCTAATTCGCCCCATTAAAAGGTCCTCTAGTACTGAATCCTCTTCTCCTTCTCCCTGCTTTTTACCTTTATTTTCACTATCAACAGGATTGCATGGGTATACTCCCACTACATCCATTTGCGTCTTTCTCCAATTTTCACTCATCTTTTGCTTGGCCATTTCGTGTAACATCTTATTATTGACCTCTAACAACTCCTTGTGAACTTTGGACTTCACGTCATTAGTTGCGTGCATATCACGCAGGACCAGGTCCCACTGGAAAAACAATTTCCACTCAGCCGGCCTTATCTTTTTGCCTTTTAATTTCAACATTTGTCTCAAATATGACAACTTATTTATGTCGTACGTCCTGTGACACGGAAATTGTAAGTCAGGTCTCCTAGCTGTAAGGTCATGCCATTTATGTATAAATAGTATGGAACTTAGTCCTTGGCGTAAGGCCACATTGTACGCTGGTGAGTCTTTTGGTGGAGCTGGCTGACTGCTGTCTAAATTAGTTTTACTTAGAGGGTTTCCCATGGTGAGAGATGAGAGTGTGGAAGTGTGCGAGGTGCAAGCGCTAACCTTCTTTGCTTTGCGACGACAGTTCAGATACACCAGACAGATGGAGGGTGGGGTGTCGCGCTATACTGTAAACAGACAACACAATGGGTGGACGAACGTTATCATGTGCTCTTCAGCCAGGCTCCAGCTTTCGCAGTAGCAGAGGAAGCCGTTCATCAGGCAAACAGACAGTGCAATCGGTACTAGTTCACCAAAGCATTCACAAGTAGGAAAAATAAATTGTCCTGGGTGCTTTGTAGCATTACTGGCGCTCCATGGACAGAACAAAAGATGACAGGAAAGTATTTAGAAGAAAGATTAGTATTTCCGTCTCCTTGCAATCTTCCGTGATCCCGTAAATGGGCAGGAGGGGCGGCTAGACGGAATTGAAGACCCTATGGATGGTGCCAAGAGGTCCAGTCATTCAAATAAACAGTGCAAAATGGTGAATTCTTCGTGCAGTTCAGACAACACATAAAACATAAAAGCAATCTGTTGCGTCCCTGCAGCGCAGCGCTGTATAGTAGCCTGTGTGCAGGGAATGTGTGCGGTGTTATTACACTAATCCCAGAAGAGTAAGAGGGGAACTAGGAACAATATTATTGGTATTTTAAAGGACATAAGGAACAAAACGCAAATAGGAGGTATTGTACAGTATAGGACAAATATTAATAAGTCAGTCAGCCAGTTCATTTTAGGGGGGTGGCAATAGTAAGGGACATCTGATCCGGTAATAAGTAGTATTTGAGGGGTGCCGAGTACGTTGTCAGGGAGTTAGCAGCGTCAAATGTCAGTCATGTAGCGTCATAATACCCAAATAAAATGATAACCTGACAAGTACTGACAACGCCCTTTAACCCTAACTGTATTTGACCACAATGTATGAGAGGCACATGACAATAATACAATAGAAAAATGCAATGAAACCAACAATTATGGACAATAGAACAACTGATACTCCCTCCTCTTTGTGCCTAGGTATATCCCTAGGCACAGCTGGATACCGCCTGTGGCGACCGGCAGGAGGCAGCAGACCACTGGGTACCCGGGGCCAGTGGCGCTGAGGTGAGTTAGCTGCACTCAAACCTGAGTTCATGGAATCTGAGAAACTGATGCCCTGAGAACCCTTTGCAACCAAAAGAGGAGCAGCCCACCTGGCCACTACCCCCACGATATCGTTTCTTGCACAGTAAGTATGTGCAACCACAGGGGTGCTTTTACTGCCACCACCTGCACCTGGGGAGCAAAACTGCCACAACTCTAAAACGAGGGGCTACCTGCTACAACCCAACCAGGAGGATTGAAATCCCCAATCAAACTCACCGATTGATGTCGAGTCTGGCAAAGCGTACCGACCTCAGCTCCAGTCAATGGGAAGTAGCTGTTAATGTCCTCCACCCCCATCAGCCAGGGACTCTCCGCAGGCAAGACAGAGGGGTGCAGAAGTTCGCCCTCCTTGGTACGTCATCAGCCAGGTGCTGCTTAGCACCAGGGAGTCACTGCGTGCAGGGAACGTGCGGAGAGATGCCGTCACCGGCCAGGAGGGGTGGGTATCAGGACCAGATACTAAAATGTAGAGCAAAAATGCATATTTAGAGAATTATGGCAGAGATCGGCAGCAATGTCAGAGGTCAAGAGCCGCAAACAGAGCAGGAGAAGAAAGACTGTCGGCACCATGTAGTAAGTGCTAACGTTAAACAGAGGTACAGTCTTCAGCAGAATGGTGACAGACTGAAAAATAAATGATCAGAACCACGAAAAGGGCGCAGAGGAAAGTGATAAGAACGGCCGCTATGACAGCCATTGGAATTTCCCAGAGACTTTGGAAACATGAGATGTAGACGTTGCCAGGGCACAGGCAAACCGTCCCTGGCATGAGAGAAGTGCAAAGGAGAGGGAGAGAGAGAAAGAGAGAAGAGCGTCGAAGAGCTGCTAAACGAGGGCCATACAAATGTGCTGAGAGAGAGAAATAGCAGGAGCCAGAGACGTGACGAAGTCAACTCACGGGCATACAGTCCCCCAGCATCCAAAGAAGCGGAGGAGAGAGAAGACAAATGTAATAGTTATCAAACCTTAGGTCTCCGAACTCCGATGGAAGCTGCAGAGCATCTGCCGGTGGCTGTTGAAGTCGGTCACTGATCCTGGGGCCACATTCTCACACCAAATGTTGGATCTGAAATAATAAGAAATAATACCACACATACGGTTCTCTGTCAGCACAGAAGATAGAAGAATTTATTGAAGACCAACAAATAATGCGGAAACGTGCAGCACGGAGACAGACAGCATAGTCACTGAATGTCTGAAGATGTGACGTTTCTGACAGCTTTTATAGACCCAAACCACAAAAGGATGCAGCATCATAACATACGTAGCACAAATTAAGCATAGGTCACTTGGCCAATTAGCACAGGCCTAGGCTGCGCTATACCATTTATGGTCCGAAATGTACTGTTGCTGACCACCTGTCCCAAGTAGGCAGCTTCTGGGACTTTCCACTTTAATGCAATGTATCAGCGTTGGTACTTTTCCAGTTAATAATGTGCAATACCATAGAACGTACCAGAAACATTACATAATGTGATATGTTGAAATGTTTGTGCCTTAAGCGAGCATCTCTCTCGGTTCCCGTATCTTTCTTCAGAAAAGCCTTGCGTTACAATAGCAGTTTACTAACAGACAATGGAAAAGTGCAAGCATCTTTGCGCGGTGACACTTATGTCAATTTAACAGGGCCTAAGGTTTAAAGCATTTGGTATCAAAATAGAAAAGATGGCTTCTACACCAGTATTTACAGTCAGGCTTTGAAAAGTCAATTGGACTCTCTCTCTCTTCCCGCAGGTAATGTATTAATGCAGTATGTGGATGACATTTTGATAGCCTCCGATACCGAAGAGGGTTGTCGGGAGGCTATGGTCAAATTATTGAAGCATTTGGCAAATAAAGGACCTAAAGTGTCCCTTTCTAAATTCCAATATTGTCAACAGTAGGTCACCTATTTAGGTCACCTGCTGTTGAAGGAGGGTCGGAGGCTAATACCTGAACGAGTTGATGCCATTGTTAAGATGCCTGTCCCTGTGACACAGAGGGATGTGCGTGCTTTCATAGGCATCACCTCGTATTGTCGACACTGGATTCCCGCTTATTCTTTATTAATACAGCCCTTGCTTCCCCTAACAACTAAGGATGTGCATGAACCTTTGCCCTGGACGCATGAATGTCAGCATGCTTTTGAGCAATTAAAAGTTGCGCTTTGCTCTGCACCTGTGCTTGGTACGCCTGATTATAAGAAGCCTTTCGTGTTGTACGTACATGAAACGGCTGGGTGTGCGCTTTCAGTGTTAACGCAAGCCTTTGGAGGTAAGCAGAGGCCGTGTGCTTATTTTTCTGCTACGCTTGACCCTGTCACCAGAGCCCTCCCGAGTTGTTTAGGAGTCGCGGCGGCTGCGGCGGTCTCTATACGACAGTCAGCAGGGCTCGTCCTTAATCATGACCTCACAGTAATGGTATCTGATGCTGTGGATGTACTTTTAAACAAGACAAAGATGCAGCACCTCACCAGTGCTCGTCTGACTGGTTATGAATTGACTTTATTTGCACCCCATATTACTATCAAAAGATGTGCCATTCTGAACCCAGCCACGTTACTACCCCTCCCTTCGGAAGAAAAGGACCAAGATGTCCATGATTGTTTGTTTCGTATGGAGGAAGAGACGAAGGGACGGGTAGACCTGACTGACGTTCCCTTATCTGACCCGCAAGGGGAACTATATGTCGATGGTTCTTGTTTCAAATTGTCAGATTTTTTTAGATTTTCAGATGGCACCACTACAGCGGCGTATGCTATTACCACGCTGCGCACTGAAGTTGAGACCTTACGCATTCCCTAGCAATCTGCTCACGCTGCGGAGTTGATAGCTCTTTTACGAGCATGTGAATTAAGTGAAGGACTGACTGTCAATATCTACACTGACAGCCAGTACGCCTTCGGGGTGGCCCATAATTTTGGATGCCTCTGGGCAGAGAGAGGATTCTTGACTTCACATGGAACCAAGATCCAGAATGGTCCGCTGATAGAAAGTCTTTTGACAGCTTTGACCCTTCCCAAACGATTGGCAATAGTGAAGTGTAGTGCCCATAAAGCAATCACTGACGATGTAGGAAAAGGAAATGCCTTTGCAGATCAAACAGCAAAAGAGACAGCCAGATGAAAATTGACAAAAATGTTTGTGTCAGGACCTGCTAGATGGGTACCAGATGTTACTATGTTTGAAAATACACTGGACAGTGTCAGGGAAATATAGTCTGAAGCGACAGTTGAGGAGTTGGCAGTGTGGCAAGAGAGTACAGGGCGTTTAAATGAAGAAGGATGCTGGACTGATAACAGTGAGAAGCAGAAATGGATGTTACCCGATGCATATGTTTTCCCTGTATTTACAATGGCACACGGTCCAGCTCATATTAGCGTTAAGGGAATCTGTAGATTATTGGATCCTGTGTGGCAAAATGATAATATCGCAAAGGTTGCTGTGCACTTAGTGAAACATTGCATGATTTGTATGAAGCACAATCCTGGAAAAGGTACCCCTACACCTTCTGGTAATTTTGCACCACCTTCTCTCCCTTTTGAGGTACTCCAGATGGATTACATAGAGATGCAGCGAGTTAATAATTTGAAATATGTGTTAGTGGTGGTTTGTGCATTTAGCAAATGGATTGTGGCTTACCCAACAAAAGAAAACACAGCCATGGCGACGGCGAAAGCTCTTATAAAGGAGTTCTTCCCGCGCTACGGTTTGCCCTGTTTGATTTGGAGTGACAACGGAAGCCACTTCAATGCCAAATTGATTCAATTGGTGTGCGAGGGTCTGCACATCAAGCAAAAATTCCATGCAGCAAACCATCCTCAGTCAGCAGGTTTAGTTGAGAAGTACAATGGTACTCTCAAGCTAAAATTAGCTAAGATTAAGGAAAGTACTGGGTTGCAATGGCCAGATGCATTACCCCTTGCTCTATTGTCCAACAGAATGACAGCCCATTCTAGAACTGGATTATCGCCATACAAAGTGGTCTTTGGCCGCCCCGCAAATGTGTGGGGCGTCCCTAGACCGAAAATATTTTCTGAAATTGATTATCCTCTGTTAGTCGATTATTTATATGATCTCACTAAACGTTTGCGTTCTATTCACCAACAGATATATGAAGCTTTGCCTCCAGCATCAGAGGGCCCGGGCATACCATACAGCCTGGAGACTATAATCTTGTGAAAAACTTCCAGAGACGAGACAGTTAGGAACCCATGTTGAAGGGACCATATCTGGTCCTCATCGCGACAAGGACGGCGGTGAGAGTGGACGGCTGGAAGCATTGGATACATACCTCGCATTGCCGGCGAGTGACACTCCCCCTCCCCTATGATCGGTGGGTGAAAGAGGGGATAGGGGACCACGAGACGGAGAAGGTTCTACGTTTTGTTCCCTTTTCTGACGCCCAGCTGACTTGGGCGCAGACTGAAGAAGAGAGTGAGGCGATTCTGAACGAGGCAGTCCCCCCGGAAATTAAGGCTGCCCAGGCTTCCTTTTCACCTGACCAACAGGAGCCTGAGCCTCACTCTCCGACACCCCCTGAATTTCAGATCCTACTCCGCGATGAGACAGTACCTGGAGTAGAAAGGCACCATTTGCGCCCTTGACGGAAGGATAGTGCACCAAAAGAGAAGTGAGTGTAACAGGGAGGGACTTCATGGACAAGATTAGTAAAATGCTTTTTCCTGTTAGACTAGGGATCAGAAAACTGGTGCTCTGCCTGTGGCGCAGGACAGGATAAGTTGAGGGTATTTTCCCAGGAGGGAGAGTGCCCTATCCTGCGGATCGTGAACATTTGCTGATGAGCTGCAACAGTGTGGCTCCACCGTAGAGTGCTCAATAGCACCATCGAGGATTGAACAATAGAAGCCTGCCAGGGAGGCTTGTAATGGACCCTGATCTTCTCACCGTTTTCTTTTCTTTTTTTTGTGTGTCCTTTCCACCGTTGGTTCCATTATATGACGTCTCTTTCTCTGGTGCTTTCATTTGTAGCTTCATAGTAAACATGTATCTTTTTGGTCGTCCCCGTGTAGAAGATGAACAGTTTTTTGTTACCCTGCGACCGGGGCAGATCAGTTTTGAATGTTTTCTCAGAAAGAAAATGTTTTGGGCTATAGCTATATTGTTGTTTTTCCTGGTGGGAGGGGGGCTATTTTGGGTATTGGAGTGTTCTTCTGAAGTTACCTCGTCATGTGTTTTATATCAGACAGTTTCCTCAGATCGTAGTAAAAGAACAATGCATAGCAATGTTTTCTTAGACACACACCGGAAATTCTTTGGAGATAACACAGCTTGCTACCCAACTGATTCTGTTTCAAATTTATGGACCGCTTTTCCATTATCATTGGTAAATTAAACATATGTCCGTCCTGCCCATTTTGTAGAAGCAAAGGTGAATTCGGCCTCGGATATCCTGGACCTTGCTTATACTATAGAAAGCCGAGAGGGACAGGGTACCCAGGGTGCATGCCCGAAATGTATTGTGGTGATTTGTACCTTGGTAAAAGAAATATCACCCTGACAGGTTGGCACTACCAAGATCTGACTGTCACTCAAGAGGCAGGTATTTACCCTGCGTGTTGCCCTGTAATAAACAATACTGACGCTTATTTGTATCTCAATTGTTCTGGAGAAGTAGTGTACAAAAATGTAATGCGTTTAGGGAGAAAGGATGATCCCAGTATGAAAGGAATGAATACTAGATATGCTCCATTAGATTATCAAGGTCCACTCTATGCACATCCAGGTTTTTATTTTCTAACAAATGGTACGTATTCTAATATGTACAATGGTACAGAGGATGTGGCCCTGGGAATGGTGTTACCTCTTGGGGTGCCTTGTAAGTACAGTAAACCAAATATAAGATGGGCAAAAAGAACATTGACCAAGGAATTTTGTGAGGGCGTTACCTATTTGGAAGTTAATAATTATAATAATGGTATTATTTTTGGATATATCCTTTCCTCTATTATTACATTTTGTGGTACCGCCATGGCCAGGGGTGAACGAGCTAGAGAGTATTTTGGGTGTAAGTTGCAAATTTGATCTAATTCTACAGTGGCAGCTTTACGGGACTTCACCACTCAGTTGGAAAGTATGTGCATATACTCCGAACAAACGAGATATGCAGTTGACTTTATTTTAGCTAAGAATGGTGGTGCATGCGCAGTAATAGGAGAGCAGTGCGTAGTCGGTATCCCGAATATGGAGAGAAATATCACCCAACATATTTTAGACATTCTGAAAAATGTTCGTGGAATGGAGAGTGGCAACTGGAGCTGGTCATTGTTTGGTGGTTGGGGTTGGATTCTAGAAAAGATGATATATTTCATTGTCCTATTAATATGTTGCTGTGTTTTGATCCAGTGTCTTCCCTTACGCTGCTCATACTGTGCTACTTATCTGTCTCCCAAAAGAATTTCAATTCATGACACTAATGCGAAGATAATGCTCCAACAGGAGCTTGATACTATCATGCAATTGGACAAGGGTGTTTTTGGTTCAACTACTTCTCTTGCAGGTTCTGTTCCTGATGTTCCTTGTGCTCATAATGAATAGTGTTCTTTCCCTCCATATGTTTGCCTATGCATATATACGAGTATATCTCCGTATTTGACATATTATTACCTGTCTTTTTCATATATATATATTTTCACTGCTTTTTGAATTGTAAAGACCCTTACCTGATAGCACGAATAAAGATGTCCGTATTAGCTTATAAATGCTAAAAGGAGGGTCTGTTAGAATTGAAATGCATTAGTACCATATTACTCGCATATTATTCGATACTATGTTAGCATTTATATAGCTAATTCATTATATATTCTCTTTGTATGCATACGTAATAAGAAAGTGCAGACGTTATGTTAGTTATGTTGACATCTGTGCCACCATTTTAGTTTTCGAAGATGCCATTTTGTAGTATAATCAAAACTGTTACTTGATCATTTACAAGAAATGGCTCTTGCTAAGTTTTGTTTCTTAAATGTCAAATCTTGCTCATTAATGCATGCCTTTTCTATTACTGCGGAATTGAAACTTGTGCTCTGTACCCCCATTGTATTACGACAGCTACCAGTATTTTTCCATAGTAGGTGGGTCTTTGTGGGCTCCGCAACCTACATAATGTAACTGTATGTTTGCTAGAGTCAGTCCCTCGTCAGCCATCATAGGAGGCTGGTCAGACTGGACTCCACTGCAGTGTACTTTGTGAATAAACTAGTTTGCTTGTGTTCTCTACTGCGTCATCGACTCTTCATTGAATGGAAGGCTAGAGGAGGTCGAGAGTGACCCGGGTGGCCTAAATGGGTCATATCCTTCACAACCAACATCTACCTCCCTGCCAAATTTGGTGTAAGTCCATTCAGCGGTTCGAGCTGTAGCTGTGGCTAAAGGTTACTATGGGAATTAACATTACAAATGCACCCTTTTTTTGTGCCCCAATTTCTCCGTCCCCACTGCACGGATCACCCCCAAGCTTTTGATAACACACAGAACCTACCTTGACACTTTTTTTGTAAAATTTCATGAATACGTGTCAAACGATACCATAGTTATAGCCAAGTCAAAAACATTTTTTCCTATGGAAACTAGGTTCTAACTATAACTACCTACTGGTGACCACCCGTCGGTAATATATATATATATATATATATATATATATATATATATTATCTACTGGCGGTCGCCAGTAGATAGTTATAGTTAGGACCTATTTTCCATAGGAAATCCGCAACATTCTATTTGAAATAACTCTTGCGTCGGTTGACGAATCTTCGCGAAATTTTCAAACTTTATGGCCCGCTCCGGTCCGCTCCTACCCTGAAAGTCTCAGGGTGATTCGTCAAGCGGGGGCCGAGAAAAAGGGGGTCCCAAAACGTGTTTTCCCCATTCATTTTCCCATAGGAAACTTTAGACACGGCTACAGCCCGAACTGCTGAACGGAATTACACCAAATTTGGCAAAGAGGTAGTTCTTGGTTCAGAAAGAACCCTTTTGTTAAATGGTGTAAATCCGTTCAGTAGTTGCGGAGAAATTAAAAAATAAGAGTCAAAAATCAATTTCCCATAGGAAACTTTATGCAAGGCTACAGCCCGAACTGCTGAACGGAATTACACCAAATTTGGCAAAGAGGTAGTTCTTGGTTCAAAAAGAACCCTTTTTGTTAAATGGTGTAAATCCGTTCAGTAGTTGCTGAGAAAATCAAAAGTAAAAACAGATATATATCTGGGCGGAGCCTAACCACACATGTCATCGTGAGATCTGATGGCTGTCAGCACTTCATCCTGGAATTGCTGGCAGCCATCTTGGGACCAATATAAATGATAGTACCCCTTTGAAATGCATTGTAGTGAATCGAAGATTTTGAGGGTTACCAAAAGGAGAACTATAAAGGGTGATAACAGACTTTAGTTACATTAGAATTCATTTGTTGATGGTACCATACTAATTTCAGGAATTGTGGTGTGTTCTAAGGTGATTTTACCCTGTGAAAAACCTTCTGCTGGGATATCATGAATCATGTTTGAGAGAAAACTATTTTCACATGCTTGTCCCATACAGTTTTGGAAGGTGCCCCAGAAGCTAAAATGAGAGCATATTTTCTGTAAATTCACATTATCTTTCTCAGTCATGTGAGAATGAAGTCTGACATTCTCAGTAAAACATGTACATCCAACAAGGGCAGAGACTGTCAGTTGATTCCTTTGTGTTCTACTGCAGCTTCCCAGAGTGTTCTAAAGAACAACTAGAGTGCTAACAGCCTTACTTATGACAAAAGTATGGCACACCTGAAGCCATCTTGATTGGAATAAACTGGTAACACTTAAAACATTTAATTTAAAAAGGAACAAAATGATGGGGTTCATCTTGTCATAGAAATTATGGTTAGTGCTCTGGAAAGAAAAATTAGGACATGTTTCAAGTGTGATCTCAAATATCTTCCTGTTATATTTCAACAGGAGCAGCCTGTCAGTTGATGCCTTTGTGTTCTACTGCAGCTTCCCAGAGTGTTCTAAAGAACAACTAGAGCGCTAACAGTCTTACTTATGACAAAAGTATGGCACACCTGAAGCCATCTTGATTGGAATAAACTGGTAACACTTAAAACATTTAATTTAAAAAGGAACAAAATGAGGGGGTTCATTTTGCCATAGAAATTATGGTTAGTGCTGTAGAAAGAAAAATTAGGACATGTTTTAAGTGAGATCTCAAATATCTTCCTGTTATATTTCAACAGGAGCAGCCTGTCAGTTGATGCCTTTGTGTTCTACTGCAGCTTCCCAGATGGTTCTAAAGAACAACTAGAGTGCTAACAGCCTTACTTATGACAAAAGTATGGCACACCTGAAGCCATCTTGATTGGAATAAACTGGTAACACTTAAAACATTTAATTTAAAAAGGAACAAAATGAGGGGGTTCATTTTGCCATAGAAATTATGGTTAGTGCTGCAAAAGAAAATTTAGTGCATGTTTTAAGTGAGATCTCAAATCCTCTTCTATTTCATTAGAAAATTCTGACATGCAGACTGAAACAATCACTTTCAATACCAGCAGTAGACTTCCAGTTAACTCCTTGGTGAGCAGTAGCGTTACTACAGTGATCTAATGAACAACTAGAGTAATAACATTCTGAATTTATGGCAAATGTGTGACACATCTGAATGCCTTCTTGATGGAATCAAAGTAAAAAACTGAAAGCATTTCCTACTGAGGAGACTGCAGTAAATGAGGAAATTAGGAAACTTCATAACAAAGAAGTCTTCCAAGATGGCCACCAGTGAAAAAAGAGCCCAAATGTAGCACAAATATTACCGAGATGTAGCCCACATATAGCCCAATGACAAAAGTGTGCAAAACACTTTTTATTTTTAGTTTTTTTGCAGTTTTATGTAGTGCAGACTGGTCAGGTATTGGAGCGATGCATCTTAAAACATGACCCCCCTACACTACAAAAACACCACTGCACTACCCTAAACCCTAAAACACTACCCCAGCACGACCCGCTACACTACATAAGCACCACTGCACTATCCTAAACCCTAAAACACTACCCCCAGCATGACCCCCTACACTACACAAACACCACTGCACTACCCTAAACCCTAAAACACTACCCCAACACCACTGCACTAACCTAAATCCTAAAACACTACCCCCAGCACGACCCCCTACACTACCCAAACACCACTGCACTACCCTAAAACATGACCCCCTACACTACACAAACACCACTGCACTACCCTAAACCCTAAAACACTACCCCCAGCACGACCCCCTACACTACACAAGCACCACTGCACTACCCTAGACCCTAAAACACTACCCCCAGCACAACCCCCTACACTACACAAACACCACTGCACTACCTTAAACCCTAAAACACTACCCCCAGCACGACCCCCTACATTACCCAAACACCACTGCACTAACCTAAATCCTAAAACACTACCCCCAGCACGACCCCCTACACTACCCAAACACCACTGCACTACCCTAAAACATGACCCCCTACACTACACAAACACCACTGCACTACCCTAAACTCTAAAACACTACCCCCAGCACGACCCCCTACACTACACAAGCACCACTGCACTACCCTAAACCCTAAAACACTACCCCCAGCACGACCTCCTACACTGCCCGAACACCACTGCACTGCCCTAAAACCTGAAACACCAGCCCCTGCACGACCCCCTACACTGCCTGAACACCACTGCACTGCCCTAAACCCTGAAACACATACCCTAGCACGACCCCCTACACTGCCCAAACACCACTGCACTGCCCTAAACCCTGAAACACCACCCCCTTCACGACCCCCTACACTGCCCGAACACCACTGCACTGCCCTAAACCCTGAAACACCACCCCCAGCATGACCCCTACACTGCCCGAACACCACTGCACTGCCCTAAACCCTGAAACACTACCCCCAGCAAGACATCCTACACTGCCCGAACACCACTGCACTGCCCTAAACCCTGAAACATCACCCCCAGCAAGACCCCCTACACTGCCCGAACACCACTGCCCTAAACCCTGAAACACCACCCCCAGCATGACCCCCTACACTGCACGAACACCACTGCACTGCCCTAAACCCTGAAACACTACCCCCAGCAAGACCCCCTACACTGCCCGAACACCACTGCACTGCCCTAAACCCTGAAACACCACCCCCAGCAAGACCCCCTACACTGCCCGAACACCACTGCCCTAAACCCTGAAACACCACCCCCAGCAAGACCCCCTACACTGCCCGAACACCACTGCACTGCCCTAAACCCTGAAACACCAGCCCCAGCACGACCCCTACACTGCCCGAACACCACTGCACTGCCCTAAACCCTGAAACACCACCCCTGCACGACCCCCTACACTGCCCGAACACCACTGCACTGCCCTAAACCCTGAAACACCACCCCCAGCACGACCCCCTACACTGCCCGAACACCACTGCACTGCCCTAAACCCTGAAACACCACCCCTGCACGATCCCCTACACTGCCCGAAAACTACTGCACTGCCCTAAACCCTGAAACACCACCCCCAGCACGACCCCCTACACTGCACGAACACCATTGCACTGCCCTAAACCCCGAAACACTACCCCCAGCAAGACCCCCTACACTGCCCGAACACCACTGCCCTAAACCCTGAAACACCACCCCCAGCAAGACCCCCTACACTTCCCGTACACCACTGCACTGCCCTAAACCCTGAAACACCACCCCCAGCATGACCCCCTACACTGCCCGAACACCACTGCACTGCCCTAAACCCTGAAACACCACCCCCAGCACGACCCCCTACACTGCCCGAACACCACTGCACTGCCCTAAACCATGAAACACCAGCCCCAGCACGACCCCCTACACTGCCCGAACACCACTGCACTGCCCTAAACCCTGAAACACCACCCCCAGCATGACCCCCTACACTGCCCGAACACCACTGCACTGCCCTAAACCCTGAAACACCAGCCCCAGCACAACCCCATACACTGCCCCGAACACCACTGCACTGCCCTAAACCCTGAAACACCAGCCCCAGCACGACTGCCTACACTGCCCGAAAACCACTGCACTGCCCTAAACCCTGAAACACCAGCCCCAGCACGACCCCCTACACTGCCCAAACACCACTGCACTACCCTAAACCCTCAAACACCAGCCCCAGCACGACCCCCTACACTGCCCGAACACCACTGCACTGCCCTAAACCCTGAAACACCAGCCCCAGCAAGACCCCCTACACTGCCCGAACACCACTGCACTGCCCTAAACCCTGAAACGCCACCCCCAGCAAGACGCCCTACACTGCCCGAACACCACTGCACTAAAGCCTGAAACACCACCCTCAGCAAGACCACCTACACTGGCCGAACACCATTGCACTGCCCTAAACCCTGAAACACCACCCCCTGCACGACCCCCTACACTGCCCAAACACCACTGCACTGCCCTAAACCCTGAAACACCACCCCCTGCACGACGCCCTACACTGCCCGAATACGACTGCACTGCCCTAAACCCTGAAACACCACCCCTCAGCACGACACCCTACACTGCCCGAACACCACTGCACTGCCCTAAACCCTGAAACACCACCCCCAGCATGACCCCTACACTGCCCGAACACCACTGCAATGCCCTAAACCCTGAAACACCACCCCCTGCACGACCTCCTACACTGCCGGAGCACCACTGCACTGCCCTAAACCCTGAAACACCACCCCCAGCACGACCCCCTACACTGCCCGAACACCACTGCACTGCCCTAAACCCTGAAACATCAACCCCAGCAAGACCCCCTACACTGCCTGAACACCACTGCCCTAAACCCTGAAACACCACCCCCTACACTGCACGAACACCACTGCACTGCCCTAAACCCTGAAACACCACCTCCAGCAAAACCCCCTACACTGCCTGAACACCATTGCTCTGCCCTAAATCCTGAAACACTAGCCCCAGCATGACCCCCTACACTGCCCAAACACCACTGCATGCCCTAAACCCTGAAACACCACCCCCAGCACGACCCCCTACACTGCCCGAACACCACTGCACTGCCCTAAACCCTGAAACACCAGCCCCAGCAAGACCCCCTACACTGCCCGAACACCACTGCACTGCCCTAAACCCTGAAACACCAGCCCCAGCATGACCCCCTACACTGCCCGAACACCACTGCACTGCCCTAAACCCTGAAACACCAGCCCCAGCATGACCCCCTACACTGCCCGAACACCACTGCACTGCCCTAAACCCTAAAACACCAGCCCCAGCACGACCCCCTACACTGCCCGAACACCACTATACTGCCCTAAACCCTGAAACACCAGCCCCAGCACGACCCCCTACACTGCCCGAACACCACTGCACTGCCCTAAACCCTGAAACACCACCCCCTGCATGACCCCCTACACTGCCCGAACACCACTGCACTGCCCTAAACCCTGAAACACCACCCCCTGCAGCACCCCCTACTCTGCCCGAACACCACTGCACTGCCCTAAACCCTGAAACACCACCCCTGCACCGCCCCTACACTGCCCGAACACCACTGCACTGCCCTAAACCCTGAAACACCACCCCCAGCACGACTCCCTTTACTGCTCGAACACCACTGCACTGCCCCAAACCCTGAAACACCACCCCCAGCACGACCCCCTACACTGCCCGAACACCACTGCCCTAAACCCTGAAACACCACCCCCTGCACGACCCCCTACACTGCCCGAACACCACTGCACTGCCCTAAACCCTGAAACACCACCCCTGCAGCACCCCCTACACTGCCCGAACACCACTGCACTGCCCAAAACCCTGAAATACCACCCCCTGCACCGCCCCTACACTGCCCGAACACCACTGCACTGCCCTAAACCCTGAAACACCACCCCCAGCACGACCCCCTTTACTGCTCGAACACCACTGCACTGCCCCAAACCCTGAAACACCACCCCCAGCACGACCCCCTACACTGCCCAAACACCACTGCCCTAAACCCTGAAACACCACCCCCTGTACGACCCCCTACACTGCCCGAACACCACTGCACTGCCCTAAACCCTGAAACACCACCCCCTACACTGCCCAAACACCACTGCACTGCCCTAAACCCTGAAACACCACCCCCAGCACGACCCCCTACACTGCCCGAACACCACTGCACTGCCCTAAACCCTAAAACACCACCCCCAGCATTACCCCCTACACTGCCCAAACACCACTGCACTGCCCTAAACCCTAAAATACTACCCCCAGCACAACCCCCTACACTTCCCGAACATGACTGCACTGCCCTAAACCCTCAAACACTACCCCCAGCACGACCCCCTACACTACCCGAACACCACTGCACTGCCCTAAACCCTAAAACACTCCCCCAGCACGACCCCCTACACTACCCGAACACCACTGCACTGCCCTAAACCCTAAAACACTCCCCCAGCACGACCCCCTACACTACCCAAACACCACTGCACTGCCCTAAACCCTAAAACACTACCCCCGCACGACCCCCTACACTACCCAAACACCAATGCACTACCCTAATCCCTAAAACACTACCCCCGCATGACCCCCTACACTACCCTAAACCCTAAAACACTACCCCGCACGACTCCCTACACTACCCAAAGACCACTGCACTACCCTAAACCCTAAAACATGACCTCCTACACTACACAAACACCACTGCACTACCCTAAACCCTAAAACACTACCCCCTACACTACACAAACACCACTACACTACCCTAAACCCTAAAACACTACCCCCAGCAGTACCCCTACACTACCCAAACACCACTGCACTAACCTAAACCCTAAAACACTACCCCCAGCAGTACCCCCTACACTACCCAAACACCACTGCACTACCCTAAATCACTATCCCCAGCACGACCCCCTACACTACCCAAACACCACTGCACTACCCTAAACCCTAAAACACTACCCCCAGCACGACCCCCTACACTACCCAAACACCACTGCACTACCCTAAACCCTAAAACACTCCCCCAGCACGACTCCCTACACTACCCAAACACCACTGCACTACCCTAAACCCTAAATCTACCCCCAGCATGACCCCCTACACTACACAAACACCACTGCACTACCCTAAACCCTAAAACACTACCCCCAGCACGACCCTCTTCACTACCTAAACACAACTGTACAATTTGTTACAGGCGTTGCAACGCAGGCCTGTGGTGCTTACTGGAAGTACCTAGTGGGCTAGTTGGGCCCTAGGGACCCTCAGGATTCAAGGTGACCTAATCCCCCAACTTAAAACGCACCACGGGGCGCGTTTGCACAGTGGTGAAGGGAGGGGGCGGGGCCTCAGGTGACATGTGCGCAAACACGCCCTGTGGTGCGTTTTAAGTTGGGGAATTAATTCCCTTTGAATCCTGAGGGACCCTGGGGGCCAACTAGCCCACCAGGTACCTTCAGTAAGCACAACAGAGTTGCGTTGCAGAGAGGTGAAAAAGGTGCGTGGCCTCGGAACGCCTCTCTGCAACTCAGCTCTGTGGTCCTAACTGTAGGTACCTGGGGGCTAGTTGGGCCCCAGGGACCCTCAGAATTCAAGGGACTTAATCCCGCAACTTAAAACGCGCCACGGGGTGCGTTTGCACACATGTCACCTCAGGCCCCCCCTCCCTTCACCACTGTGCAAACGCGCCATGTAGCGCGTTTTAAGAGGTAGTTTTAATCCCCTTGCCCTATTATGTACTAGGGACTTGCAGAGGAGGTCATGCTAATCACAGGGGTACCCCAACGCATAGTGTTCCCTAGTGTATGTAGGTGTTTTCACTGTATTCTAAGTGTCTTTTAGCATAGCACTGGCTCTGGTTAGTCAGAGTCAGTTACCATCAGTACCCGTCTGAAAAGGTTGTGGGCACAGAATGATTTTGCAACAAGGCCTCTTTCTGCTCCTCTGTTGGTTCTTTCTGCACATCTTTTGCTTCTTTCTGTGTGTTTTTTCTTCTTTCTTCACATGTCCTACCTCTGTAGGCATAGTTAGAAACTAGCATTTAAAAAAACCTTTGAAATTCACTTAAAAAATCATAGGTTTCAGGCACGTTATAGTTAGAAATTAGCATTTAAAAAACCTTTGAAATTCACTGAAAAAACCATAGGTTTCAGACACGTTATAGTTAGAAATTAGCATTTCAATCAATCAATCAATCAATCATGTCACTTATAAAGCGCACTACATACCTGCGAGGGTCTCAAGGCGCTGGGGAAAGAGGAGGGTGGTGCTGCTACTGATCGAAGAGCCAGGTCTTGAGGAGTCTTCTGAAGGCCAGTAGGTCTTGGGTCTGTCGGAGGTTGGTGGGGAGGGTGTTCCAGGTCTTGGCGGTGAGGTGGGAGAAGGATCTGCCGCCGGCGGTCGTTTTCCGGATGCGGGGGACTGTGGCGAGGGCGAGGCTGGTCGAGCGGAGCTGGCGGGTGGGGGTGTAGAAGCTGAGTCGTCTGTTGAGGTAGGCTGGTCCGGAGTTGTGGAGTGCTTTGTGTGCGTGGGTGAGGAGCTTGAAGGTTATCCTCTTGTTGACAGGGAGCCAGTGCAGGTCTCTCAGGTGGGGTGTGATGTGGCTGCGTCGGGGGATGTCGAGGATAAGACGTGCAGAGGCGTTCTGGATGCGTTGGAGCCGTCTCAGGAGCTTAGCCGTCGTTCCTGCGTAGAGGGCATATCCGTAGTCCAGCCTGCTGGTGACGAGGGCCTGGGTGACTGTTTTTCTTGTTTCGGTGGGGATCCACTTGAAGATCCTGCGGAGCATTCGGAGGATGTTGAAGCAGGATGAGGAAACGGCGTTGACCTGATTAGTCATGGAGAGGGTGGGGTCGAGGATGACCCCTAGGTTGCATACGTGGTCGGTGGGTGGCGGGGCTGTTCCCAGTGATGTTGGCCACCAGGAGTCGTCCCAGGCTGAAGGGTTGGAACCAAGGATGAGGACCTCCGTCTTGTCCGAGTTCAGCTTCAGGCGGCTGGTCCTCATCCATTCGGCGACGGCCTTCATTCCTTCGTGGAGGTGGGTTTTGGCGGTGTGAGGGTCTTTGGTGAGGGAGAGGATCAGCTGGGTGTCGTCGGCGTAGGAGATGATGTTGAGGTTGTGCTGTCGGGCGACGTGGGCGAGGGGTGCCATGTAGATGTTGAACAGCGTTGGGCTGAGGGAGGAGCCTTGGGGTACGCCGCAGATGATCTTGGTGGCCTTGGATCGGAAGGGGGCGAGGCGGACGCTTTGTGTTCTGCCGGAAAGGAAGGATGTGGTCCAGTGCAGGGCCTTCTCTTGGATCCCGGCGTCGTGAAGGCGTGTTCGTAGTGTGTGGTGGCAGACCGTGTCGAAGGCGGCTGATAGGTCCAGGAGGATGAGGGCTGCTGTTTCTCCGTTGTCTAGCAGGGTCCTGATGTCATCGGTGGCGGCGATGAGGGCGGTTTCGGTGCTGTGGTTGCTGCGGAAGCCGGACTGGGAAGGGTCCAGGATGTTGTTCTCCTCGAGGTAGCGGGTCAGTTGTTTGTTGACGATTTTCTCGGTGACCTTCGCGGGGAACGGGAGCAGAGAGATGGGTCGGAAGTTCTTGAGGTCCTTGGGGTCTGCCTTGGGTTTCTTGAGTAAGGCGGTGATCTCGGCGTGCTTCCAGCTTTCCGGGAAGGTTGCTGTCTCGAAGGAGATGTTGATTATTTTCCGGAGATGGGGCGCGATGGCTGTACTGGCTTTGTTGAAGATGTGGTGAGGGCACGGGTCTAGCGGTGAACCGGAGTGGATGGTGTTCATGATCTCGCTGGTGTCCTCGTCGTTGATGTTGGTCCAGGAGAGCAGGCGGTTGGTGGTTGTGGGGGCAGTGGTCTCGGTGGTTGCCGGGGCGGTCGTGGTGTTGAAGCTGTCGTGGATGTCGGCGATTTTGCGGTGGAAGGAGGTGGCCAGTGAGTCGCACAGGTCTTGCGACGGCTGGATGTCGTTGGTGTTGGAGCTGGGGTTGGAGAGTTCCTTCACGATGTTGAAGAGCTCTTTGCTGTTGTGTGCGTTGTTGTCTAGGCGGTCTTTGAGTGAGGCCCTTTTGGCGGATCTGATGAGGTGATGGTGATTGCGGGTGGCGCTCTTGTGGGCGGCGTAGCTGTCCGCTGTCCGTTCGTGGAGCCAGATCTTCTCCAGTTTTCGGCATGTTCGTTTGGAGGCCTGGAGGTCTTCGGTGAACCAGGTGGCTTTCTTGCTGGTGTGGCTGTTGGGCGGATTCTTGAGCGGGGCGAGGGTGTTGGCGCAGTCGTCGATCCACTGTCTGAGGTTGCGGGCGGCGGTGTCGGGGTCGGAGGGTTCGGCGGGTGGGCTCAGGGCGAGGGTTGTGGTTAGCTGGTCTTCCGTGACTCTGCTCCAGCAGCGGCGAGGCATTTGTTCGGTGCGGTGGTGCGTGGTGGGCTTCCTGTAGGTGAAGTGGATGCAGTGGTGGTCAGTCCAGTGGGGTTCGGAGGTGTGGTTGAAGGAGACGTGTGGGCTTGCGGAAAAGATGGAGTCTAGCGTGTGGCCGGCGGCGTGGGTGGGTGTAGTCACGAGCTGTCTGAGTCCGAGGGTGGCGAGGTTGTCGATCAGGGTGGTGGAGTTGGTGTCCTTGTTGTTCTCGAGGTGGAAGTTCAGGTCCCCGAGGAGGATGTAGTCTGTGGAGGCGATGGCGTGTGTGCTGACGAAGTCAGCGATGGAATCGCTGAACTGTGGTCGGGGTCCGGGGGTCTGTAGATGAGGGTTCCTCTGAGGGTGGTGTTGGGATCGGTGTGGATCTGGAAGTGCATGTGTTCGGCGGTGCTGAGGGTGTCGTCGGTGTTGGTTGAGACTCTGAGGGTGTTACTGTGGACGATGGCGATGCCTCCTCCGACTCCGTTGGTGCGGTCCCTGCGGGTGATCTTGTATCCGTCCGGGATGGCAATGGCGATGTCGGGGGCTGAAGCGGGATTCAGCCAGGTCTCCGTCAGGAATGCGACGTCTGGGGAGGTTGAGTCGAGAAGGTCCCAGAGTTCGATGGCGTGTTTGCGGGCGGAGCGGATGTTGAGGAGGATGCATCTGAGGTAGTTGGGTTCTTTCCTGGGCGGTGGTTTGGCGAGGCGGGTGCTGGCGAAGCTGCAGTTCCGGCAGGTGAAGGGCCCTTGGGTGCGCTTCGGGGTGGCCTGGTAGCAGGCGTGATCTTTTCCGGGGTTGAGTGCGAGGAGGGTGCTGGCGTCGTATCGGCGTCTGTTGATCTGGCGGGCGCGGGGGATGCCCGGACCAGGGGGTCTGGCGCTGGACGCGGTCATGGCGCGGACGGGCGCCATAAATGGGGAGGTGGGAGGGAGGAGCAGGGAATGGGGCAGCGAATGGGCAGTGAGGGGGCGGGGCCGCAGGCGCAGCGGCGGGAAACAGGCACAGAAAGGAAAAACGATCACAATCAGGGGCAGCAAGAGGGCACAGAAAGGAAAAACAATCACAATCAGGGGCAGCAAGGGGGCACAGAAAGGAAAAACGATCACAATCAGGGGCAGCAAGGGGGCACAGAAAGGAAAAACGAGCACAATCAGGGGCAGCAAGGGGGCACAGAAAGGAAAAACGAGCACAATCAGGGGCAGCAAGGGGGCACAGAAAGGAAAAACGAGCACAATCAGGGGCAGCAAGGGGGCACAGAAAGGAAAAAACGAGCACAATCAGGGGCAGCAAGGGGGCACAGAAAGGAAAAACGAGCACAATCAGGGGCAGCAAGGGGGCACAGAAAGGAAAAACAGAGCACAATCAGGGGCAGCAAGGGGGCACAGAAAGGAAAAAACGAGCACAATCAGGGGCAGCAAGGGGGCACAGAAAGGAAAAACGATCACAATCAGGGGCAGCAAGGGGGCACAGAAAGGAAAAAACGATCACAATCAGGGGCAGCAAGGGGGCATAGAAAGGAAAAACGATCACAATCAGGGGCAGCAAGGGGGCACAGAAAGGAAAAAACTACCACAATCAGGGGCAGCAAGGGGGCACAGAAAGGAAAAACGATCACAATCAGGGGCAGCAAGGGGGCACAGAAAGGAAAAACGAGCACAATCAGGGGCAGCAAGGGGGCACAGAAAGGAAAAACGAGCACAATCAGGGGCAGCAAGGGGGCACAGAAAGGAAAAAACGATCACAATCAGGGGCAGCAAGGGGGCACAGAAAGGAAAAACGATCACAATCAGGGGCAGCAAGGGGGCACAGAAAGGAAAAAAACGAGCACAATCAGGGGCAGCAGCAGGGCACACAGACGGAGCTGTGTGGTGGGGGAGCGACCTACCAGTCAAGGTCAGGGGTCCTTTGAAATTCACTGAAAAAACCATAGGTTTTAGGGACAGTTATAGTTAGTTGGACATTTCACTCGTACAAAACCATAGAAATTCCCCCGTTATAGTTAGTTCAGCTAACTATAACTCGCGCACCCGCAATGCACTGCTGATGACGTCACATATTACATCACTCATGACATGGTCAGTGACATCACTGATGACATCACTGATGACATCTCAAATGACATCACTGATGACATCATCCATGTGATAATTTCATGCATCTTCTCACACCCTAATATAACTTTTGATACACCCACTCTAAATTACAGACTGCCATTCTCAAAACCATAGACACTCCAACACCAAAAACTACATACCCACTCACTGATTCTTAGGTCTACACACACATCCACTCACTCACCCGTACAGTCACTCATACTTAGTCACTCAGTACAGGACTATCATATGCACTCATACACCTATATAAACACTCACACACCGCCACTCATCCATAGAGGTACTCACACACCTAGTCAGTCATGCAAAAAACTTAATCACACACCCATTTACTCACCTATACAGTTATACACACACCAGCTCACTTACTCATACAAATACTAGCACATTCTTACGCTCTTATACAATCACTGATACAAGTACACACTCATCCATACAGCCACTCTCACAATCACACACTCTCACTTATAGCCATTTATATACTCCAACACACATATATACTGCCTTTCACATATGTAGTTACTCACACATGTACCACTGAGATATACATTCAATCACTAAAACACCCATACACACACTCACCCACCCATACAGTCCATCACAGATGCACTCTTGAAACCATGCACCCAGTGAATCACCAACTCACACATCTATGCACAGAGTCACACACACCCCACCCACACAAACACTCAGGCACCCATACAGATACTCAGACAATCAATCAATAACCCATGTAGACACTCATGTAGCTATTCAGAAAGCCATGCAGCCGCTTACAAACCAACAGACAGACGGATACAGACATTCACACAGTTTAGTCACTAACCCATGCATTCAGTAAGATACATTTAATCACTCACTTGTAGTCAGTCACTCACGTACTAAATCATCCATTCAGACACTTATACACCCACTCATTCTTCAATACACCTTTCCCTATATATATTAAACATATTTAAACTTTACAGAAACACACAGTCACTGGATGATGTCATCAGTGATGTCATCAGTGATGTCATTTGAGATGTCATCAGTGATGTCATCAGTGATGTCACTGACCATGTCATGAGTGATGTAATATGTGACGTCATCAGCAGTGCATTGCGGGGCGCGAGTTATAGTTAGCTGAACTAACTATAACGGGGGAATTTCTATGGTTTTGTACGAGTGAAATGTCCAACTAACTATAACTGTCCCTAAAACCTATGGTTTTTTCAGTGAATTTCAAAGGTTTTTTAAATGCTAATTTCTAACTATAACGTGTCTGAAACCTATGGTTTTTTCAGTGAATTTTATATATATATATATATATATCTCCCGCTCCCACTCCAAAAGGAAAGGACCTGCACTCTTGTTGGGTTAATCTTTGATATGGATTTATTGCGCACACAAAAAATATAACAAACAGATGCTTTTCGGCGTGAGCCTTCGTCAGTGTCGACGAGCGCCGTTTCTATGACCATATTTATGTTGCAATCAATTACTTAGAAAGTGTAAAAGGACAATCACATTAACTCATTCGTGGGTGCCATCTTTGAATGTGCAAATTCTTTGTTCAATCAAGGAACAACATATTAATTCATCATATGTAGACCATCGTGCATGTATTTACAAGCGCACAATTCATTTTTACTAACAATCAGTCATCCCGACATCAACATTGATTGACATTGTTCAGGATCAGCCTAAGTGCCTAAATAATATCCGGCGACTTTGCTGTATATATACCCAAAATTAGAATTCTTAAAACAATATACACATTTATCATGTATGTAACATTATGCTTGAATTTCAGAGCGCAAAATTCATTATTGTAATAATTGTCTTACTCCAAAATCAGCCTTTGAGTACCCACATAAATCTAGCATCATTGCGGTATAGATACCCCAACTGAGGTCATTCATGGGTATATCACAGTATAAATTTCTTTACGCTCTAGGTGGGCCTTTTCTCTCTCAGGTTAGATGGTATCTCATCCTCTTATTAATTAAGTTATGGGTGGCTGATATTGTCTACGCTTTGCGCATTTTTTCACTTTATAAATGTATTAAGCTCTGTATGTGCATTGATCCATCAATTGGGTAGTCCCTCATTTACTAATTTAATTCTCAAGGCTGATATTCTCTACACTTTGTGTACTGTATGTATACATCGGCTATCCAGACCTGAGTGGGTCACCCTGTGTTGCACATCTCTGTTCCTCAGTGAAAACTCCTCCCTTCCATTATTAATAAATCATAAATGTACAGCTAATTCCTCTCCACTTGTAAATACATGCATGATGGTATACATATGATGTATTAATATGTTGTTCCTTGATTGAACGAAGAATTTGCACATTCAAAGATGGCACCCACAAATGAGTTAATGTGATTGTCCTTTTACACTTTCTAAGCAATTGATTGCAACATAAATATGGTCATAGAAACGGCGCCCGTCGACACTGACGAAGGCTCACGCCGAAACGCGTCTGTTTGTTATATTTTTTGTGTGCGCAATAAATCCATATCCAGGATTAACCCAACGAGAGTGCTGGTCCTTTCCTTTTAGAGTGGGAGCGGGAGATTACAGCGGCTCTGCCGCCGCAGGACCGAGAGCACCCGTTAATGAGTGCGGATACTATTAGCAGAAGTACGGAGCGAGGATATATATATATATATATATATATGTATATATATATATATACATATATATCCCAAATCCACTCCCGTATTTTGACAGAAGAGCACGCACACGAAGACTGAAAGTGTTCAATACTCTTTAATGCGTTGGGCCTTCCACGACCCAGCAAGTTAAAAGATCATTCAGAGACGCATTTCAGCTGTCTTGCAGCCAGGGCCGGCTTTAGCACTGGTGGCGCCCAGTGCAACAATGTTTTTTGGCGCCCCCCTCCCAATGACCACCTCCGCCACAGATTCCCTCCCTACTACCCTTTAACAGTCTCCATAACCACTCTCTCTCAGATGCATTTAATACATTTTATAGCGTCACTCATAAAAGTGAAGGGTGTCAGAGCACTTTACATAACACACACATTACACAGAGACTATCAATCATAGGTGTGCAAATCAGTGTATAGGACATGTTACATAAGACAAAGGATAACAAGGGGTGGGTTCACATGTCATATGGTAGGTAGTATAGTTGAAGAGTACTTGGTCTGGAGAAGCACAAACTCTGAATTTAAAATGTAACACAATGGATTGGGGCACTCTTCATTAACAAGAACTGATTTGAACTCAAATGAACCCTTTATGCAACATTAGAATAATGAGTCTGGGGGAAAATACATATGTTCTAATCTATACATTGAAGTCTGCACGCAGTTCTTTGATGACAGTTAATAGCTCACTGTAAACTGCAGCTAACAAAAGGAAGTCTCTGACAAACGCAGTAACCCACTGACCTGTTTACGTTACATTCACTTTGTGATCTGCACGGTACATGTTCTGTGCAGCAGGCATATCAACCCTCTGCACTACCTAACCAAGAATAACAACTTCCTCGAGTCAAAACTTCTATTAGACAAAACTCCGATCTCGCCTGGAAGAACATTAATCACCGGAGTTTTATTGACATTTTAATTGCTGCCTGAACACTGCTAGAGGCCAGGAACGCGGCAGCAGGTGCTTTTACGCCCCTGTACGAAGTCAGCACCCGGTGCGGTGGCACCGGTCGCACCGCCCTAGAGCCGGCCCTGCTTGCAGCCTTTCTCAATCTCTCTATATATATATATTCACAGAAAAAAACAAAGGTTACAGGGACATTACAGTTAGGCTGACATTTCACTCGTTCAAAACCCGAGAAATTCAGCCATTATAACTCGCGCCCCCGCAATGCACTGCTGATGATGTCACATATTACATTACTCATGACATGGTCAGTGACATCACTGATGACATCACTGATGACATCTCAAATTACATCACTGATGAGGTGGTGGTCCCTGGGGCTGGGGTGGTCCATGTGGCCCCCCTATGTATTTTTAAATTAAAAGCTCCGTGGAGGTGGTGGTGCCCGGGGCATAAATGAGACCTAGGAGGATGGGGCCGGTGTGCCCCCCTCCTTTTATTTTAAAACAAAGGCCCTTGGGACCTGGCCCACCTGGGGGCAGTATTAAAAACAAGAGCAGGAGACCACGCTTGTTTTTTTTTTTTAAATACACGGTGATATTTGCAAATATTTCCCAAAATCACTGATGAATTAAAAACAAAAAAATGCTTTTTTTGCCCTGGCAGGGTCCCTCTGGGACCCCGGCAGCAGAGCTAGAGGGTCGGAGTATTCGTACCCTGCCCCTTTTCTTTTTTACAGCATTTGTTTTTGGGGCTCGGCTGAAGCCCAAATCACTGCCCGAACCACTGGACAGAAATTTGGCAGGAAGCTAGATCTTGGTCCAGAAAGAGTCCTTTTTGTTATTTGGTGTAAATCTGTTCAGTAGTTTTGGAGATATTAAAGGAAAAACAAATTTGTATATCTAGAGGCGCAAATCCTGCCGAACTCGTGCAGAGATCTGATTGGCTGCCAGCACTTCAACCAGAAAGTGTTGGCAGCCATCTTGGGACTTGGACTCAGCCAAGTCACAAACAAATACATAAAAAAAAGAAAAGTGGACAGGGTAGAAATACCCTGACCCCCTAGGCCTGGTGGTGGGGCCCCCAGGGACCTCGCCAGGGCAAAAAGCATTTTAAAAAAAAAAAGGTTTGCAGCTAAAATCACAACGGATTAACAAATTTGTGTCAAAAATAAAAAAAACAAGCATGGTCTCCCATGCTTGTTTTTCTTTCAGACCCACTTCGGCCAGGTCCCAGGGGCATAATTTAATATTGAAAAGTGGGGGGGAGCGCATGTGGCCCCTTCCCTAAGGCCAGTTTGTGCCCCAGGGACTGTCACCTCCCTGGGGCTTGGCCTGCTAATAGGAGGGGGGTCGCATGGACCCCCTCCTGGTATTGAAATTGCCCCAGAGACTGCCACCACCCTGGGGCACAATACTTTGAAAAAGGTGGAGGTGGGCCACGCGGACCCCCTCCTGGGTCATATTCAGTCCCGGGGACAGCTACCTCCCCGGGGCATGACTGATATAAAAGTGGGAGGGAGGCCGCGCCCCCCCTCTTGGGCCATTTTCAGCCCCGGGAACCACCACTTCCCCTGGGCTGGCCCTGTGCACAATGTAGGCCCCCCTCCTGGAGACATTAATGACCCTGAGGACTGGCAGCCCCAGGGCCAGTTCCCTATCTCCTGAGGTGTCCACCCGCGGGAGATAGGAGTTTGCTTTCACTTGGCAGGGGCTTTGAAAGCTCTCACTGAGCAAGAGCCAACAGTAACTCCACTCCCAGTGGGTGGAGCAGAAAAATTGCTCCTGCTCGCTGGGAGCAGAGTTTTCATTGTTTTCCTGCACACTGTCAAGCATTAAGGGCATTAAGGCTCCCTCACAGTCCCTGACGCTGGAGACTGGGTACCCTGGGTGGGCTCCTGGTCACCCAGCATGAAAAGGCCAGGCTCCGGGGATGGGGTCCCTGGGGCTGAAATTGGCCCCTGGGAAAGGGCTACATGGCCCCCCTCCCTTTGTATCATTATAAAAGTAGAGTCCATGGTTGCCCCTTTTAATTACCCTGAGTATGCCCCAAATCGTCTGCAAGCTCCGCTCCTTTGGCCCCACCCTGTTTTCCTTAGTAGTATGCAAAAGTCTTCCCACCTTTTCCCGCGTTGATGTACAGCTTATCAAATGGCCCCCAGCGCGCTTCACGCCGATTGGGGTGACACTTTCTTGATGCAGAGGAACACGAGGCCATCTCCACCAAACAAACAAGCACTTACTTCATATAGTTAGGAGGAAGTATCCTTGTTTGGTGGAGATTCACCTCTTCAATAGTCTCGTCATCTTCTCTTGATGAGGATTCATGTTATCACAGATTTGTGGATGAAGACGCTGCAGGAACAATCACATTGCCGAAAATACTTGCACACAAGGTCACTGGAGACAGCTGGTCCTGGGGGGTGGCGGAAGCACTTACTTCACATAGTTAGGAAGAAGTACGCTTGTTTGGCGGAGATTCCCCTCTTTGTAGTCTCGTCTTGCTCTCTAGACAAGGATTCATGTTATCACAGATTTGTGGATCAAAACTCTCAAGGAACAGAAATTACATGTACACAAGGTCACTGGAGACACAAGGTCACTGGAGACATTTCCTCGTGATCCATAGACAGGTGTAGTGTAGAATATGCACTAGTTATTACCCAACAAGATAGAATTTAAAAATTAAGCTGTAGAAATTACTCCAGTTGGGTAAACATTTTGTGCAGAACTGTAGACTTGTGTTGGATAAAGGGGCAGTTGAGGTTTCGTTCTGGCCAGTCACACACACAGCTACTGACACACCCACACAGACACTCAGACCCCCACTAAGACACCACTTAGCCACTTTCACATACACTCACAGACCCACACAGCCACTCACACACCCATACAGCTACTCACATACCCACTAACACACCCACTCACAGACCCATACAGCCACTCACATACCCACTCACACACCCATACAGCCACTCACATAGCCACTAACACACTCAGAAAACTACTCACACACCCATACAGCCACTCACACACCCACTTACAGAGCCATGTAGCCACTCACACACCCACTTACAGATCCATATAGCCACTCACACACCAATTCACAGACCAATAAATCAAATCACAAACCCATTCACAGACCCATATAGCCACTTCTAAAACCGGTCAACACCCACACAGCTACTCACGCACCCACTCACAGATCCATACAACCACTCACACTCCAAGTCACTGACCCATACAGCTACTCACACACACACTCACAGACCCATAGAATATTCACTTGTTATTACCCAACAAGGTAGAATTTAATAATTAAGCAGTAGAAAGTACTCCAATTGGTTAAACATTTTGTGCAGAACTGTGGACTCTTGTTGGATAAAGGGGCAGGGGAAGATCCGTTCTGGCCAGTCACACACACAGCTACTGACACACCCACACAGACACTCAGACACCCACTAAGACACCCATTTAGCCACTTTCACATACACTCACAGATCCACACAGCCACTCACACACCCATACAGCTACTCACATACCCACTAACACACCCACAAAACCACTAACACACCCACTCACAGACCCATACAGCCACTCGCACACCCACTCACAGACCCACACAGCCACTCATGCAGCCACTAACACACTCAGAAAACTACTCACACACCCATACAGCTACTCACCCACCCACTTACAGAGCCATATAGCCACTCACTCACCCATTACCAGACCAATACAGCAAATCACACACCTATTCACAGACCCATACAGCCACTCTCAAAACCGGTCAACACCCACACAGCTACTCACGCACCCACTCACAGACCCATACAACCACTCATACTCCCAGTCACTGGCCCATGCAGCCACTCACACACCCACTCACATACCTACTCACAGACCCATAGAGCAACTCACACACCCAGTCACTGACCTATACAGCCCCTCACATACTCACTCTCAAAGCTTACAGTTAGGAAATAAAATTTAAAAAAACTTTAGAAATTCACAAACTATTACAGGGAAATTATAGTTAGGAAATAACATTAAAAAACTGTAGAAATTCACTAACAAAACCAAAGATTTCAGGGACATTGTAGTTAGGAAATAACATTACAAAACCATAGAAGTTTACTGAAAATGCCAAAGATTACTGGGACGTTGTAGTTAGGAAATAGAATTAAAAAAACCTTAGAAATTCACTGAGAAAAACAAACGTTACAGGGATGTTATAGTTAAGAAATAGAATTGAAAAAACTTTAGAAATTCACTGAAAAACCCAAAGGTTATATGGACATTATAGTTAGGCTCAGATTTCACTTGTACAAAACCAGTGAAATTCAGCTGTTTTAGTTACCTGAGCTAACTATAATTTACGTCCCCCTCAATCCACTGCTTATTACCTCACGTATTACATCACTCATGACAAGGTCAGTGACATCACTGATGACATCTGTTGGACTTGACCCTTTTTGCAGGGTTATCCCCAAACTTTTTCCTGACCTGTTGTTGTTGGCTATAGGACTCTGGGCACTTTACCACTGGTAATCAGTGCTAAAGTGCATATGCTCTCTGTGTAAATTGTTATCATGATTAGTTATCCATGATTGGCATATTTGATTTACTGATAAGTCCCTAGTAAAGGGCACTGAAGTGTGCCAGGGCCTGTAAATCAAATGCTACTAGTGGGCCTGCAGCACTGATTGTGCCACCCACATGAGTAGCCCCGAAAAGGTATCTCAGACCTGCCACTGCAGTGTCTGTGCACAGTTGTTAACTGCCATGCCGACTTGGCAAGTGCGCCCACTTGCCAGGCCCTAACCTTCCCTTTTCGTACATGTAAGACACCCCTATTGTAGGCCCAAGGTACCCCCCTGGGCAGGGTGCAGTGTATGTGAAAGGTAGGCCATGTATTGGTGTGTGTGACATGTCCTGATAGTGAAATAATGCCAATTTAGTTTTTCACTATTGAAAGGCTATGTTGCCCCATAGGATAGAATGGGAAATGCTTTGTAACATCTTACAAGTATAACTTCCCATTGGGGCAAGATAGAGAAATAAAGGTTAGGCTCTCTGAACTCAGACTTTAATAACACACCTTTTAGTAAAGATGGTTTTTAAATTGTATGTTTGAAAATGCCACTTTTTGAAAGTAGGCATTTTCTTGTTTAACCATTCAGGGGGCTACCTGTGAAGAGAAGATCCAAAAGGCAGGATCTTGAGGCAGCCCTGTATAGCTATGAAGTACCACGCTGGGAAGCAACATTGTCAGATGACTCTGAGGAGGAATCTCAGGGGGAGGATCCCCAGCCAGAATATCCAGAGGGCAGTGGCCCTGAGAAGGGAACATTGTGGGGAAAATTGGCTTGTGAGGAAAGGAATCAGAACCGCGCTCGTGACTGGAGGCTAAGACAGCTGGACCGGGAGTGCAAGGAGATAGAGCGAGCCTTAGCTGAAAAGAAAAAGTGTGCAGCTCATTAAGTGAGCTTGGCTGGGTTGGAGGTGGAGTCCAGCTCAGATGGTGGCAGCAAAAATGTAGTGTCTAGTGCTGAGGGAAGAGTACACATACCCAGAAGAAATGTGGTGCCTGACTTGAAGGAAGGGGGTTAACATAAACCAAGGGGGTTCCGGTTAATGAGGTAGCTCCAGTGGTTCGCAGTGTCCCTGAGGTAGATTGGGGAACTGGCACAGGGGTTCATATTCCTTGTGGTGGGAGGGACACTCTACTGACTCTAGATGAGAAGTGCAGGGAGAGGGGTTCCACCATGGTAGAAGCCTTGGTATGTGAGTATGGAGACTGCCCAGAAGAGTGTGGGTTGAGTGACAGAAACAGTCAGACACTGTCTTGCCAGTCTCAGGAGGGTGATATGAAGTGCTTTTGTGAGGCACTGAATGGTGAGGCAAAGAGTAGCTTGGTCGGTACTTGTGTGGGGCTGTGGGATTCAATTGTTGTAGAGCATATTTTAAGTCCCTGTTTTCCAGAGCTATGCCAACAGCCGGTGGAGTGTGAGTTCTCTGTCGCCAGGGAGCTTGCACTGGAGGCAAACCTTTTGGTATATTCCTGAGGGTCTGAAGAAGCTTTTGGGAGTGATCCTGATTGGGGTGGCTCAGGCTTTCCCCAAGTTAGGTAGGGGAGGTTTGTGGTAGCCCAGATAGTTCCCAGTGTAGTGGGAGGGGTGTAGGGTCCCACGTCCTGTCTCAGAGGAGGAGTGGGAGTGGGCTGTGTCCCAAGGTGCCCGAAACCCTGTCCTAGGCCTGGTTGGTTCCATTAGGGAACACCAGGAGGGTGGCCTAGTCTGTACCAGGAGGCCATCCTCTAAGAGGGATCCCAAAGTGTCAGGTGAACTGGGGGACTGCTGTAACAAGCATCCCACCAGTTCTGGTGTCTGGCAGCACCGCTCCAGTTGGAAGGGCGCATGAGTCCAGAGGAGAGGGTGAGGGGGGGACGCAGTTCCCAGTGGAAGGACCAGTGGGTCAGGGGTTGCCAGCTCTGAGGTCAGAGCACCCCAGGACTGACCCTGGTGAGGCCACTTCTGGCCTGGGGGTCTTCATGCGCTGTCAGGTGGACAGGAGGCTGGAGCCCTGCGCCAGACAGACTCTAGCTAACTCATGAGCAGTGTGTTTCCCTTGGGGAGGGTTGGTGTACTCCCCCGGAAGTCCTGGGTTGCCAGGCACAGGCCCAGCCTAAGGGTACAGACCCTGGGTTGGAGGACCAGGTTCAGGATGTCCCCTCTGACCTGGAGGAAGGGGCAATTGCTAGCAGTGCCCCTACCGGTTTGTCCTCTGGGGGTACCACTCTGGGTGGGAGGGTGCAGAGCCCCAGGAGAGTGGGCAGGGAGAGGGAAGCCTCACCCCTGACCCCTATCCAGCCTAAGGCACCAGACCCTAGGCTGGTGTACCAGTTGCAGGATAGCACCCCTGAACTGGTGGGGAAATGTGTGGGACACCTACCACAGGTGCCCTGGTAATTCTGGAGTCTGGGGGTACCGCTCCGGGTGGGAGGGTGCAGAGCCTCAGGGAGGAGGACCGGGTGTTGGAGAGCCCACCCCATTCCCGTGTCCAGCCTCAGGATACAGACCCTGGGCTGGTGTACCAGTTGCAGGATAGCACCCCTGAACTGGTGGGAGAATTGTGCAAAACACCTGCCACAGGTGCCCTGACAATTGTGGAATCGAGGGGTATTGCTCCCGGTGGGAGGGTGCAGAGCCCCGGTGAGGGGGACAGGGTGTGGGAGAGCCCACCCCAGTCTCCTGTCCAGCCGCAGGGTACAGACCCTGGGCTAGTTGGCCAGTTTCAGGATGCCATACCTGATCTGGCAGGAGGGAAAGTGAACAAAGGGTGCCAGGCACCTGGGGCTACCGCCCCCACTCTCTGATGCCACAGTGGTTAGAGAACCATGAGAGGCATGAGGCCTGGCTCTCGTCACTGACAGCTGTCAGTGGCCACTGTGGCTTGCTGCCCTGGTGGACAGAGTTGCCCCTGGGAGGGAGACAGGACTCACACCCCAGGGGTGGACTGGGCCACACCACTGTGTTGGCCATGTAGGTACTATCTGCCTGTTGGGACACATCTGTGAGCAAAGTAAGTTTAGGCGCTGCACAGATGGGGTCCACTGGTGAGGAGAAGGGTTCCCCATGGGTCAGCTTAGTGGGCCCTGAGAGTATGGCTAGAGGGATCCAACTGGGTTCAGGAAGGCGTGGAACAGGATAGACCACTGCTGTTGCGGGCCAGGTTCCATGTTCTATCGCCCCAAGCAGGGAAGCCCATCGAGGTATGGATTGGTCTACCCTGGCTTTAGCTGGAAGGGGGTTGTGTTGGACTTGGCCCTGTTTGCAGGGTTATCCCCAAACATTTTGCTTCTTCCTCCTATTTTTTCCTGACCTGTTGTTGTTGGCTATAGGACTCTGGGCACTTTACCACTGCTAATCAGTGCTAAAGTGCATATGCTCTCTGTGTAAATTCTTAACATGATTGGTTATCCATGATTGGTATATTTGGTTTACTGGTAAGTCCCTAGTAAAGGGCACTGAAGTGTGCCAGGGCCTGTAAATCAAATGCTACTAGTGAGCCTGAAGCACTGATTGTGCCACCCACATGAGTAGCCCTGAAAAGGTATCTCAGACCTGCCAATGCAGTGTCTGTGTGCAGTTGTTAACTGCCATGTCGACTTGGCAAGTGCACCCACTTGCCAGGCCCTAACCTTCCCTTTTTGTACATGTAAGGCAACCCTTTGGTAGGCCCAAGGTACCCCCCTGGGCAGGGTGCAGTGTATGTGAAAGGTAGGACATGTATTGGTGTGTGTGACATGTCCTGATAGTGAAATACTGCCAATTTAGTTTTCACTATTGAAAGGCTATCTTGCCCCATAGGATAGAATGGGAAATGCTTTGTAACATCTTACAAGTATATCATCCCACTGGGACAAAATAGAGAAATAAAGTTTAGGCTCTCTGAACTCAGTATTTAATAACCCACCTTTTAGTAAAGATGGTTTTTAAATTGTGTTTGAAAATGCCACTTTTAGAAAGTAGGCATTTTCTTGTTTAAACATTCTGTGTGCCTCTGCCTGTTTGTGTATTGACTGTCTGGTTTTGGAGTGACAGGGGCTGGGGATGTGCATTCACTGTAGACAGCCACTGGGAGTGGGGGGGGGGGTGATGTGTGCCTGGCCCTTCCTGGATGACTCCGAGCTGAGCTGAATGGGGCTTGGCTGCATTTAGAGTAGTGGAAGGAGATTTCCTTGCACCTGAATAGGGCCTGTCTCCCTTGCACAATGCTGTCTCCACCCCCTGTGGTTATACTGCACCAGTGAGGACAGAACTGGTTTGGACTGGGCTCAGAGACCCTTGCACAAAGAGAACAAAGACATTTTGGGGTATAAGTATTAGATCTAAAACTCCAGAGATTTAGATCACTTCTGGACTCAAGAGGAACCTTTGTCAAGGAGAAGAGCTGAAGAGCTGTGAGGAGGAGTACTGCCCCTTTGCTGGGTGCTGTGAGGGGTTGGCCTGCAGTTGCTATTTCTGCCAAGGAAAGGACAAAGACTGGAACGTTGCTTTGAACCTGCTTGAAGAAGATCTCCGAGAGCCTGTGTGTGCTGGCCTCCTGTTCTGAAGTCTCAGGGACACAAAACCTTCACCCCCAGCTCCCCTGAACTCCGCTGCTGAGAGTTGTGACCTGCCAGGAGGTGCTTGTTCCAGTTCTGGGCCTCTGGAGGTTGTGCTTGCTGCTGGGAGCTGGAAGAAACCTAAAGAACTGAAGAAATCGATGCATCGCTCTTCTTGCAGCTGTTTTTCCGAAGCAGCACCGCTGTGCAAGAAGAATCTCCACACATCGCCGCTGCAGAACCAACGCAGCATCTGTTGCCACTGCAAGAACTGACGCATCAAGGAATAACGGCTGAAGAAACCGATGCAGCCCCGCTCGCAGCCGCCGTATCAATCGCTGATGCATCCCGGATTTCCACGCATCATACCTGTGCTGCAAGTTTTCCCAACGCATCGCCGGTGGACCAGAACTATCTCGGAATCGACGCATCACTTCCCCCTACAGACCGGATTCGATGCATCACTTCTCCTGCGTGCAGCCGAACTGTCGCATTGCCTCCCCATCGTCTCCGGAACTGACGCATCTTTTGTTTTTCGATGCTTCCCATCTCTGCGGCTGCTTGGGCATGTGACTTTTGTTGCAACTGCAGGTACTTTGAGAGAAATCACGCACCCATAGTTTTCTATGGACCAAGTTGTTTGAAACCTTTTTTAAGTCATATTCTTACTACATGTATGTTGGATTTTTGTTGTTTTGGTCTTGTTGAGTTTAGATAAAGATACTTTATTTTTCTAAACTGGTGTAGTGTCCATTTGTGGTGTTATCACTGTATTACTGTGTGTTTTGAGTACAAATACTTTACACATTGCCTTTGGGATAAGTCTGTCCGCTCGTGCCATGCTACCCAGTGGGTGAGCAGGGGTTATCTAAAGTGTGTATCCCCCTTACCCTGCCTAGAAGAAAGTGTCCCTAGTTGGACAAAGGTACCTACCTCTGCCAACTAGAGACCCCCATTTCTAACAACATCTCAAATTACATCACTGATGCCATCATCCAGTGATCACCAGACCTTCGCATTGGCAGGTGGCTTGGAGCGGTAACAGCTTGGTGTAAACAGACCTGTTGGCTGTCGTAAAGTGCCAAAACGTCAGTATTTCTTAGGAGAGAGCTCAACGGATGCCACACCAATGGTCCAGGACCTGATTGGAATCTCTTGTGGAGTAAGAACTCACTCCAGCAGAGACCGGCAGGTCCAGGCAGCAGGTCAGCTGGCCAGTTGCAGGGAGCCTCTGGAACTTGTTATATCCCTGTAGCTCAGAACTGGAGGTCAGTCAGCTGCCGCTTGGAGTCACTTCAGCCTGTGATGAAGGATGCAGATCCATTTTTCCTTCTCAGCAAGCATGGCAGCAGGCAGCAGGGCAACAGAATAACTGTCCTTCTTTCAGCGAAGCAGCACAGCAGTCCTTCTTCTGTAGTATCCACAGGTCCAGCAGCGTAGTGAAGAGTTGGGTCTGAGGGTCCACTATTTATACCTGGTGCCCACTTTGAAGCAGGGGAAGTTTCTACTTGAAGTACTTGAAGTTTCCTGCCTCCCCTTCCCTGGCACTCCAAGCTGGCTGCTTGAACAATGCAGTGGTGACAAGTCCTTTGTGTGAAGGCAGGGCACAGCCTATTCAGTTCCCAGAGGCTGTGCTCACCTTCACTCCTCATCCTTCCAATTGATGGCCCAACCAGGAACACCTAATCCCTCTATTGTGTAGCTGTCTGTGAGGAATAAAAATAGTCCAACTTCCAACTACACCCAGTCATTTGACGCAGGAGCAGGATGCAGGCACCAAATAGTTAGGGCAGGAAAATGCAAACTTTCTAAAAGCGGCATCTTCAAAATTGCACTTAAAATCCAACTTTACCATTAAAGAGGATTTTTAATTACAATTATTTTTCAGACACTAATCATGAAATGTTCACCTGTTACCAATCAAACGTTAGCACTTATTAAATGTAATAAGACAACCCCATGTTATCTCATGGGAGAGGTAGGGCTTGCCGTAATGAAAAACGAATTTAAGAGTTTTTCACTAACAGAACATGTAAAAATTAAAAGTACATATCCAACTTTATAAATACACTGCACCCTGCCCTATGGGCTGTTTAGGGCCTACCCTAGGGGTAACCTATATGCATAAAAAGGAAGGTTTAGGCATGACAAAAGGTTTATTTTGCCAAGCCAAAATGGCAGTTTAAACTGCACACACAGGCTGCAATGGCAGGCCTGAGACATGTTTAAAAGGCTACTTAAATGGGTGGCACAATCAGTGTTGTAGGCCCATTAGTAGCATTTAATTTATGGACTCTGAGTTCAGGTTGTACTACTTTCCTAGGGACTTACAAGTAAACTAAATGTGTTAATTGGGTGTAAGCCACTTCTACCATCTTTAAAGGAGAGAGCACAGGCACGTTATACTGGTTAGCCGTGGTAAAGTGCGCAGAGTCCTAAAAGGTAATAAAAACGGGTTCAGAAAACAGGAGGGTGAAGGCAAAAAGTCTGGGGAGGACTCTGCAGAAAGGGCGAAGTCCAACACCCACTATTCCAACTGAGGTTTCATCTTCCACAGGCTGCCTTCTGCTAGCTGCCTGGTGATATGAGCTGCACGCAACTTTTTTGTTCAAGGTCCTAGAGGGCACATCACCCTGAACCCTCTAAGAACATATCTGTCCTTTTAAGTTTATCATTTAGAAATATGATGTTTGCACTGCCTCTGTCCCCAAACAACAGGTTCAGTGTCCTCTAAAGCTGGAAAACCCCAAACCTCGTCAGACACCATGTAGATCATCAATTTAATGATTTTCATTTTCTGACTAGCAGATGCTATATGCTTTTTCCTTTGTGGTTAATGGGAAGTCCGAGAGGAGCACATTTGTTGCGTGAGACTGAAATCAGTTGTGAGATACTGTCCTAGGGCCTGATTTCCAGTGGGTACGTTAATCCTGATCTATGCGTAAACCCCTGTTTATGCATGGGTCAGAATTATGAGTTAATAGGTATTTATCGCATCCCATGATTATCGGATGCCTTAAATACCTCAACCTTCATTAAATTTTGGCAGTTCAAACATGCGGAAATTTAACAGGTAAAAGCCTACAGTATTTACCATTTCATGCGGACTTTGGTGCATTAAAACCAAAATCCACAAGTTATTCCCCACCAATTCGTAATAGGGTTTTATTTATTCCACCCCGTGGTATCATATCAGGTGCAATAAATAATACCTAAACTCGTAATCAGGGCCTCAAAATTTTGTTTAAATATCAGTTATTGTGGTGGTGAAGTTGACAGACTGATTACATATTTTTCAGAAGCCAGTAGGCAACAGGATTTATGGTTTGGGATAGACATGATCCCGAATAACGCAAAGAGGACCAGAAAATAGCTGACAAAGGGTACAGAAAAACTACAGACACCTTTGTTGTGATCAATGTAAGAGCACACTTTTTCTGACATCTAATTTGTATCGTTTTATTCGCTTTTGAACCAATCTAGCCAAATGGCCCGCATTCGTGGTATCTCTGCATGTCCACATCAAAGATACTACCACATTCACTCATAAGGAATCTCCTTCCAACAGTTCTCTCTCAGTGTTGAAAAGCATATGGAAGTCAGTGGCAAATACCCTAAAGTTCATGGGATTTGACTTCCTTTGATTATCCAGATGTTTTTAAAATGGAGGCACATAAAGACCCACATACTGAACTGGGAATATTCAGGAACGTGTCCTACTGAGATGGGCCTGAACTGTTGTAATCGAATATTTCTGGCAAAGTGTCAAACGATGAATTTCTATTTTCCATCCCATTAATGGCAGTACTACTCTGGATGGCTGGCTCTTTCTTCCTTTATATTCAAAGATAATGGTAGGGCATTCCAGAGGTCACCCAGCGGTTCCCTTTGGTGGACAGAGGGATAGACAATGAAATCAGAAAACGAAGCACTCGAGAAGCACTACCCAAGGAAAGGAAAGGAAAAGACACAGGAATGAGCCAGGCAGAAGGCTCTTCAGCTTAACAGAAATGTTACAGATTAATATATTTTTGCTGGTAGACCACAACGAACCCTGTATGCATATGAACATTAAAAAGCTGTAATATTATTGTGCCTGGCTTGATTCCTTCGTTTAATCTAGAACAATCAAAACTAGTTAATCCACCCACCATAACTTGAACAATGAAACACACAGGAATGACCTGCTCACCCTCAGAGGTGCCCTGCTCACCCTCAGAGGTGCCCTGCACATCCTCAGCGTTCACTCAACCATACCCTACACTCATTGAAATATGTGCAGACCCTTAGTCGTGCACAGCAAGTTACACACACACACACACACCGAGACACACTGAAGAGACTCTCCACATCTTCCACCACACCTTTCGGGTTCCTAGTAGACCATATTGCAATCTTTTGAAGGGATGTTTCTGGAAGCTGAGAGGCTGAACACACATCACAGATATGGAGACATATGGGCTATGCAGATCTCAACAAGGAATAGTCCCAAACAAATAATAACTGGACCTAATGATGTACTGCTTCTGGCCAATGACTGGGTCGGTTGGAAACTAGAACCTGAGTCTATCTGCCTTTCCCATTGCATAAAGAAAGTTATCAAGGGGACACTGTAAAGAATGAGGAGCAGTAAACATCGCCAGAAGCCCTCATTCTGCAGCGCCATCAATGTATGCAAACCTAACAAACAAGAAATGAGCAAGCCATAGTCTTTGTGAAACAACACCTGGCTACTCATGAAATCTACTCAGTATAGTAAGCTCACAGAAAAGGATGATCAAAGGACTCCATCTTGGCTCGAGCTCAATGTGTGTGCAAGAGAAGCGGGAGCTGCTTTCTGGGATCAGGTGATACAATTGTAGGCCCACAGGGAACCTATGGAGGGAAAATCATGCCACTATTCAAGGGCCCACAGTAGACAGCAATGTCATGGGCTAGCACCCCAGGCCCCCTCTCCAGTCCATCTCGGACAACACATGGAAGCTGAGGCCAGAGGAAGGTGGGAACATGGGTAGGAATATATTGGGACGATCACTTAAAAACGGCCCTTCCATAAAATACATTTGTCATATTACATTAACAGTATTTGTATAATGCCCTCAGCCATTACTATGGCAGCGTAGCCTTTTCTTGTATTTATGTACCCTTGTTATATAGTTTTGTGTTTCGATGTGTCACTTCTGTTTGGCTGTGTGTGGTTAGTGGACAAATGCTTGCTAAAATACTAGTTTACTAATGGTTCGTGTTGGGTGGAGTGAGATTGAAATGAGTTTCGGCCAGATAAGTAGTACTGCGTTGTGTGTATGACAAAGGTGTCAAAGGATTTTCCAGTGTTTCCTGTAGCTGGTTGGTTAGTTGTCCATTTCCTAGTTAGAGATATTTGGGGGCAGATTTATCAACAAGTCATGCAACACAGCAAGGCAACTTACTGTGCTGCCTTGCATGACAGGGAGAGCAGAAATGAGCCATATCTACTAAGATATAACGCATTCCTGCTCCCTCCCTGCGTGGAAGCACTGAGTGCTGCCTAACGCCAATGCAGGCACCTGTATGCCATGATGCAAGGGTGTCTGCATTACAGACAGGATTGTTTTTGTGGAGTAAGAGACACCTTCCTGCACAAATACAATCATTTGAGGTATTTCCCTCTCCATACGTGTGCTAGAAATGCAGCACACATAGAAAGTGAAATAACGAGGAGAAATAAAGATATTTCACCTGTTGGGAAGGTGCTCCATTTTGACGCAATCCCAGGTTTACTAACCTCAGTAAATCTGGGATTGCGCCAGAATCCATGAATTGATGCATGGGAAGGCCCCTGCTCCACCCATGGAACACCTTCCCAATGCAGAGTAACACTGAGCAGCGATTTGTGCTACCTTGTGTTACTCTAGATTTACTAAGCCACTCAAAGCCACACACGGTGGCTTTGTGTGTCTAGAAAATACCACTAAAGGGCTTGAGTTACCATGCGTCACCTTGTGTGACGCAAGGGCAACGCAAGCCCTCTGTAAATCTGGGCCTTGGTTTCTAGACAGAACAGTCACGGCTCGTATCACAGAAAACAGGCGGGGCGGGCGGGGTTGAAGGGGTTGGGGGTTCTAAAGGGGGATGAGAGGGATCAATGTTAAAAAAAAACCTTACCTGCTGCCCTCCATCTTGTCGCGCTCAACTTCTCCTCTCTTCTTCTGTCGGAAGGCACAGGCTCCCAGCCTGTCCTGCTGCCAATCCTGAAGCTGCTCTCACAAGAGCAGCTCAAGGATTGGCCTGAGTGCCCTAAATTTGCACTCCAGGACAGACTGTGAGTCTGTGCCTGTTCTCTCCAGCCCAGCAGCGTTGCTGAGTTGGAGAGAACTTTCACTACGCATGATGATTTGGCCGGCCTGAAACGGCCGGCCAAACCGTCATGTGCAGTGAAGGGAGTGCACATACCACTCTCCTCAGTGTCTGTCGTCACTGTGGCCCTGCCCCCAAGGCTCGGGAAAGGAAAATAATACGATAATAAAACGGGGTTTAAATCCGTTTTATTATCGTTTTTTTTTCATGATTTGGAGCATGCTGGCGGGGGGGGGGGGGCGACGCTCCTCCACCATTGCAGAAGAGCCGCCCCTGAGACAGAAACTAATAACCTGGTATGTAGCTATAATGTGGTGTTTTGCAGGTTAGGGGTATATGTTTAAGATATGTTTGGATTTCAGAAACATGTTGGGGTTGCCAGAGAAGAGCACTGTTGACTTTTCTGCACATTACCAGCCATTTTGCTTTGGTGCCATGCTGTGTTTATCTTGAGCTTCTGCATAGCACATCAAGTGTAAAAAAGGTCAATTATGGTGTCTTTGGAAAAGCGTTGCGTAGTGAGTCAGAAGTGCTTTTGGGTATCATCAGTATGAACAGTTATAGCATATCAGCAGTGTGTTTGGTGCATCCGCAAAGTCTATCAATTCGCATTGATTGTGGCATTGTGTCGTTTATCTCAGAATTTCTTGACTATTGTATCATAGCGATACCTAACTTTTTGCCAGACCTGTGCCACATTGCATGTATGTGGGGTGTTACATTAAGTAAGGCCAGTTGATTGTTGAGTTGTTCTTTGATAAAGAAGCAAAGGTAAGCAAATATTTCACACCAGTGCGGGCTTTAGGAACATTAGTGCATAGTTCATAACGCAGCTTAGAAAATGGTATACAACATGACAGGTTTTAGAAACAGCAGTGCAGCAATAAATGCTAGTGAATTATCCATCTACTAAGAGTGCAGTGTGCTCTGTAGTTCTGTAAGAAGCTGGCTCCACAATCATAGGCCAATGGACACAAAAAGAAGTCATTTAGTTAGATCAAAATATTAGGAGGTTTATCCTCAAATGCAAGGTTTCAACAAACCCTTCTCCTGAAGTGAGTGTGCAATATTTATGCGTGTGCCCTATTGTCCTGGGCTGTAGCAGAGAGGTTGATGGGCAATTATAACTTTGTTAGAGAGTAGATAACTGGAGCAGTGCTCAATTTGAGCCAGTGGTTGCTGGTTGGTGCCACCAGCATTTATTTTAAAGGACCAAGACTTTTTTTCTGCCTCAGACATTTACAGTGAGCGAGAGAGGCAAAAACAAAGCGGAAAGACGGAAGAAGAGAGCGATGATAAAAAAACGACATAAAGGGAGAAAGCAGCAACCTGCAAGAGTGAGATGAAGGGGCAGGTAGTGTCTGGTAGTGGAATAAAGAGGCATGAGATGGATTCAAGACTATGCCGCCTTGGTAATATTTTTTTTGTTGCAGTTTTAATTAGTGCAAACTCGATCTGAAGGTATTGGAGCGCTTTACAAGTGCACTAGTTACATTAAAGGACACATTTATTTTTGTAGGCATGGGGAGATTAAGTGATTTGCCCGGAATCACAGGATTTTGAGCTGTCACCGAGACTCAAACCTGGTTCTCCAGTTCCAAAGATGGAAGCTCTGGTCTTTATGCCACATCCTCTCCCCTCTTACCCTATTGGGTAGTGGGTGCACTGACATTTAATAGCACCAGCTGCTGGCTTCTGAGCAGAGCTTTGGGAACCACCACTCATTCTTTTGCAAATCAAGCTCTGAACTGGATTTCTTTACAGACTGGGCATGATGCAGTTTTAACTGGAGATCCTTACTGACCGGGCGTGAAGCAGTATTAACTGGAGAGCCTTACTGACTGGGTGTGAAGCAGTATTCAATGTTGCAGACCCAAAAACTAAAAGAATGGTGTAGGGTTAGGAAGGATGGAAACTGTCTTGGAGCAATTAGGCTGTGGGCGATACAAGTGAAGCAGCTCATAACATGAGAAGGGGATTGGGTGGGAGAGGAGGAGAAGTTTACAGGTGGGGGATGGAGTCATGCACTGAAGGGTGGTAGCAGGAAGCAGAAAAGGCAGACCCCAAGGGTCTAACACATGGAGGGGGTAAAGACATGAGAGAATGCCACCATCACTCTCTGGCTCCCAAGCCAGTCCACTCTGACCCCTTCTTTCCATCACTCTGAAAAAGTCCGAACCCTGGTATACTCTCACCTCCTCGACCCCAAGCTAAAAAGTGTGAACCGTCCCCCTTTACATCCAGTCGGGATTCAACCCCTACTCTGGGTGGCAAGCTATTCGTTACAGAAAGCATCTCAGTACTGAGAGGCTGTTGTTATTTTGCAGCTTTATCTTGCATCCTAAAACTCTAAAATGATTAAGTTTTCATCAGGCAGTAGAGTTTGAAATGTGTCAACAACACATCTAAAAGGAGGATACCAACAGAAAAGAAACAAAGGGCCTTATTTACAAGGAACTAACGCAGCGCGGTGCTGAAAGCCTTTTGGCTGCGCTGCGTTTATTCTGAAGCAAAGGGATGCATTATAACTACAACGATATGACTGATTCCTTTGCTTTCCCCTGCGCTGGTGCACAATTAGCTGCCATTCACTAATGCAGGCACCCTTGCACCATGGTGCAGGGTGCCTGCATCACAGGGATGATTGTTTTTGTGCAGGAAGGGACATCTTCCGTTTAGAAAGAGGAAAAAACGAGGAGAAATTAAAACATTTCTCCTCATTGTGCCTCCCTACACGCGTAGCATTCTGACGCATTTCCAGGTTTACGATTTCTCATAAATCAGGAAATGCGCCAGAAGCCTTGGATGTTGCGTGGGAACACCCACAGGAACACCCATGGCATGCCCCTTTCACGCAAAGTGTTGCTTGTTTAGGGATTATATTTACAAGGACACGAAAAGCTATGCAGGGTGGCTTTATTTGTCCTTGTTATTAAGAACAATGCGATTTTCTGGGACATTGTAAATAAACCTTTTTTTCTGGTCTTGGGGCTACCACTGTTGAATGTAATATACCGGAAGAGCTGTGGTTTAACCATTTTAAACAAATTTATGGTGACCAGCCAGACCAGGTAGACATAGGCACCACACACATGGCTGCAGCTTATAGCGTGGATTTCTCTGAAAAAGAAGTGGCTACGGCCATTGCCCAAATGACGTGCCATAAAGCACCTGGACCGGATGGGGTCCCTACTGATCTTTTTAAAGTGGATATTACACTATGGTCAAAAATATTGGCAGATGTATTTAATATGGCGTGTCAACATGGTTTGCCAAGATCCTGGTCAAAGTCAATTAACGTTCCAGTTGTTAAAAAAGGGCAGAGAGGAGACCCTAGGTGCTATAGGCCAATATCATTGATCGACTCTGCTGTCAAGGTGTTAAGCAGAGTTGTTCTTAGTAAATTAACTGATTGGATTAATAAACGTAATGTCCTGTCAAACCTCCAATACGGTTTTAGGAAAGGCAGGGGCACCTTGGACCAGTGTCTTAACCTACATCTCCTAGTAGGGAAATATACCACAGCGAAGAAAGGGACACTTCATCTTGCCTTTATGAATCTGTCCTCGGCCTTTGACCGAGTGAACAAATCCAAACTTTGGGATCTGCTGCTCTTAATGGGCACGGATAAAAATATTGTGTATTTTTTGTCAGACTTGCTTAGGGATCTTTCTGCAACAGTAAGGTTTGATCCAAAGGGTAATCTTACGCAAGAGATTGGTATCAGAAGAGGAGTCAGACAGGGATGCATTTTGGCCCCCTTGTTGTTCACCCTTTATATTAATAATCTAGACTCGGTCCCGTGCGGAGCTAGTAAGGATATTCCGCGTGTGGGGAATCGATTGATTCCGGCACTCCTATACGCAGACGATGCTGCTTTGCTAGCACGCACAGCAGTGGGCCTCCAGCGCCTTCTGAACTCCTTTGCCGATTTTATGGGATCATTGGACCTGAGCGTAACATTTTCGAAATCACACACTATGATCATGGGAGTGAAGCCAAGAAAACCGAAAACACTTTTTTGCGAAGGAAATGAAATAACTAGGGTTACTAAATTCTGACCTAGGCATCTTATTTGACAACAGGAGTTTGTGGCTCCTGCAAAGGAAGGCGAAGAGAAACACCATGGCAAGATCGACGGTCGCGGTGCTTGATTTTGCACGAAGGTTGGGTGCCAAGCCCGTGCAAGCAATGTTAAATGTTTACAGAGCCAAGAGTATTGCTATTTCGACTTATGGCTCTGAAATCTGGGGCTATAAGGATTGTGTAGAGTTTCAAACAGTGGAAAATAAATTTTTGAGAAGCCTGCTCTCAGTTCCACAATCAATACCTTCTTATATTATTCATCAAGAAGTGGGTATTGGCTTTGTGGCAGACTTGATTAGAATGGCCCCCCTTCTTAAATGGATCTCGATTTGGACCAATTCAGAATAAGTGATGAATCAGGAGATTATATGAGACTGCACTGCACTAGATAGGGCAAGGAGTATCCCTTGGCTTAGTCACGTGAAAAGTATAGCAAGGTTGATAGGTCGCCCAGAGGTATTTGATAAGCCAGAAAAATTATGCAAAAAAAATTTGACGTGGGCTAAGACCTTATTTTTACATCTAGCATCGGCAGAAAGAGAGGCCAAAGAGTTATTGAAACCTACTGTACGGGCTCACCAAATTGTAAAAACCACTTATCTCAGGGAGCCTTATTTAGATATAGTCACTATGCCCCAACATCGTTTCCTTTTAACAAGACTGAGGTTCAACTATCTGCACTTTTTATTGGCCGAACTCCAGGGCTGGAGAAAGACAGAGGACCTGGGACCCTGCACTTGTGATAATTTTTCAAGTCAAGACACTTTGCACTTTGTCCTGTTTTGTGAGCATTATTTGCACATTCGCAAACGTTTTATCTTACCAATTTTAAAGGACAAAGGCTTCTTGAGGGCCAGGCCAGCCCTAATATACTCACAGATGCTGAATATTCCCTGGGAAACCTTTTAATGTGGCCAGCTTCTTAGTAGCGGCAGTCAGAGAATGGAAAAAAAGAGGGTCCACATGATCTGTTATATAAGATGTTTATCCCTTTTTAATGTGAAATGGTTTTCTCTCTTACAAAATGCACTTTATATTATATTATCTGAATTTTTTAGAGACTTTTTAACCTGGACTTTATATTAATTGTGATTGATTTTCGCTCAACAATTATGTATTATTTGGTGTTCACTTAATGGATATTTTAACATGCTTTTATGGTTTTAAATAACTGAATAAAGTGATTTTTGATTGATTGATTGTGTCCTTGTTAATATGGGGCAGCAGGTTGCACAGCCTGTGCGTCACAAAAAGTGACGCACCAGCGGTGCAAGAGGCTTGTAAATAAGCCCCAAAATCTTTACAAAAACCATAATGTCTGAACATTGATGTGAGTCCCTTACAAATAGTTTAATTCAGCCACTGTCCCTCTGGCAATAGAGGAGAGGTATGTAAAAAGATGAGATGCTTACCATTTCCGTATTGTAAACATTTTTTTCTGATGTCCATTGCAATTTAAGCTTTAAATACCCACAGTGGTCCTCATTACAGGAAGCCTTTAATCCCCAATGTGGTTGGTAACTTTAGTTACCCGTTTGCAGGAATAGAGGTGCATTACTGCAAATGTTGGAATGCACCAATGTATGTATAACTAAAGCTACACAAACAAGAGCATCAATATATGCAAAAAACCATGCATGTGTATATATTTAGTAATACAGTAAAAGTGAGTAGGAACTCTCTAGCTCTAAAATACTTTGGTGTACCTTATTGTAAAATGTTAGTTATCAAAAACAATAATAAGAAACTGTTCAGTCTTCAGAATCAATGGGAGGTAAACCGGTTTATTCATGTTTTTGTGTATGCAATGAGAATGTCTATAACCCTAATCTGGCTCCAGTAGATACCACTGACCTTACCTCAACATTCACTCTTTCCCATGGAAATTACTTCTGTTCTTTTCCCAGGTCGTCTGGTGTCTGCGTGACGTTTGTTCCTAAAAGGGCAGACAGTGGGATTTACTTTTATTACTACAACCTGGGTCGGATTGGTAACACGGGCACTCGGGCAATGCCCGAGGGGTCGGTATCCTAATTCCAGCTGTGGGCTGCTTTTTTGGACAGCCTGGGGGCCGATTTGGGCGGTGTCTGTGATGTTCGAATGCCGCCAGCGGCCCTGTGTGTGCCTGAGTGGCCTTTCTGGAGGCAGATGGGCGTCCATTACCTCCCTTTTATCAATGGGCAGAGGTGTCACTCCCTTTCTCTCGCTAGGCCGGCCCATTAATGTATGCATATTGATGCGGGACAGGGGGCCTGAGCAAAAGTGGTCTCACTTGTTTTCAGGTCTATTTCACCAGTGTGAACTAATCCGTGCATTTTTTATACCCCCCCCTTTTTTATATAAAATTTTGCTGAAGCAGTGTTTTGCGGAAAGGCAATATGCAAATGTGGGCCACTTTTTTTAGCGTGCCTGGGCCGATTTTTGATCCCAATCCAACCCTGACTACAACGCAATATTACCTATAATACCTGTTTCTCTACTCTGGGATTGCTTAACCCATTCTTTTATTAGAAATTAGGGTCATTCCTTGTAAATATTTAACTTTCAAAAGTACCAGGGTATGGCTTAGTCAAGCACTGTCTTGTTCCTCAAATGATCAAGAAACAACAAAAGGGAACCTTTGTGGCCAAGTCTATAGTTCTGATCTACCTTGTTGTCGCAGGTCTCTCAGGATAGTTGTAGGTTTATTTCCTAGTCAAGATTCTCTTTTCTTCCCTCTAGGATTGGACTCGTTGATTATGGGAGTCCACCCTGGACGGTAAGTATCTTTCTCCTAAAGCACAGTGTGTCTGCACGTTCCCGTATTTTGGTAGAACAGGCATCTGTAGGTGATTGTTCTTCTTTTGTCTTTCTTTTCTGGTAGAAGACGTAAAGCAGCTGTAGTCAGGAGATCCGGGTATCATGGAGAGCTCAGCCATTGATCAGGATACAGACGATTACAAACGCGATGCCAGGATTCAACACGATGCTTGCTTCAGGGAAATGGAGGAAAGAGCAAGCAATGAGTCAGAGTGCGGTGTGGATTTTTATAGCTAGCCGATGGTTCCCTGCAAAACTATGCTGTGTTTCTCTGGACCCCCTGGGCGCTCATGACACTGACCGGAGTATAGTTTCTTATATGGATGGCATATACATAACAGATGATGATTTGGAAAAACATTTACAAAATGTAGACAACATAGTTACAGCTAGCTGCAGCAAGTTATCAACTGATTTTCAGAAAGTACAAAACATGCTTTTTGAATGTCATATTCATAGGGTGCAAACTATCTAGTGAAGAAAAAGGACTCAAACCTGGAGACATATTTACAAAAAATGACGGCGCACGGAGCGGCACAAAATTTGGCAGCGCCGTGGTACGACAGTTTGAAAACACAGGGATGCGTCGTATTCACAAGTGTCTGTGTTTTCCCTAGAACTGGCGCAAAAAAAGCTGCCTAACACCAGCACAGGCACCCTGCTGCCATGTTGCAAGGGTGCCTGCAATGCAGGGACGATCGTTTATGTGCAGGAAGGGACACTTTCCTGCACATAAATAATCAATAATGGTGATTTGCTCTTTCTATGTGTGTTGCAGATTGAAGCACACATGGAAAGAGCAAAAAACGAGGAGAAATTAATAATTTCTCCACGTATCGCCATTTTAACGCCTGGAATTCCATGGCGTTAGTTTTTGGCACTGCCTGAGACTTGTAAATCTGGGGCTGCATCAACACCCACAGCAACACCCATTGCACGGCCCTTTGCCTCAAAGGACTGCGGCGGGAAGGGGCATATTTACAAGGTGGCATTAAGCCACGCTAAGTGGCTTAGCGTCACCTTGTAAATATGGAAAATGGTGCTACGCCACAGGAGCATAAAAAAAAGTAGCACTCCGGTGGCGATAGGGGCTTGTAACTATGTATCCAGGCTTCTTAGAAAAGTGTGACCTTCCAATTCACTCAAGGTATAACAGGCATTAATGGGATTCCTGAATTTTGGTAGAAAATATTTGTTACATTGTACTGAGGAGAGAGACTTTTATACCAGTTGATCATACCGATATTTTCTAGAAAAGATTGGAAGTACAATACAAACAGAAAGTCAAATACTCATAGACTTACAGAGAGACGTGCTTATAACAGCACATTACAAACACAAGACAGCACAATTAATATGGTGGTCAGCGTAGTACCCAGTCAATCCAGATACAAGTATATGCTGTACAATGGAGTACAAACAATACATATAACATATAATTCATACCTAAATACCTTTGCTCCGATGGAGAAATTACTCACTGTTTTAACCCCTTCGATGCTTATGACGAGCTGGACTCGTCATGGCACACAGTGGTCGTGTGCTCATGACGAGTCCAGCTCGTCATAAGACCACCCACGGGGGAAGCGCTGGCGCTCCCCCCGTGGAAATCCGATCGTTGTTTTTTTTTGAGTGGAGGCAGGGGAAGGGCTTCCCCTGCCTCCCCCCGCCCCCCCATCAATGACGTCAGCACGGAGGCGCGCTGACATCATTGAGGGTTTCCCTTTCTTCCCCGACGCGCTGGAAGCCATTTGCTTCCAGCGCGTCGGCGAAATCAGGTGAGTTTTGGCTCCGGGGAGGGGGGTTTGAATCAAAAGAGGCATCGAGGGAAAGGAAAGGGTTTTCCTTTCCCCGATGTCTCTTTTGTGCATTCCTGCTGCACGATCATGCGATCGTGCAGCAGGAATGCCCACTAGGCACCAGGGATTTTTTTTTTTTAAATGCGCATCAAAATACTGTTTGGGGGAGCGGCCCCTTGGGCAAGGGTCCCTCCCCTTTTGGGGCCCAGATGTTTTTGTGCTTTGCCCCCCTGGGGGGGGGCAGTTTTTCATATTGTGCCCACTAGACCACCAGGGAGAAACGGTGGGGAGTGGCCCCTTGGGCAAGGGTCACTCCCCTTTGGGGGCTTTGTTTGTGGCCGATCGGCCAAAGGATAATGCCCTTTATTTATTTATTTTATTTATTTATTTTAATTAATGCCTGCGTGGACTGTACCCGAAGGTGTCAGAGCGCTTCACAGTAGGACAGTAACATTACATGAGGAGAAGTTTACAAGTGAGCATAATACAAAAGGAAACGTTACATTACATGAGGAAAAAGTGACAATTGTGCAAATAACAAAACAACCAAGATACAAAAGAGGTATGCGTTACAAGAGGAAAAAGTGACACGTGTGCATACATGAGATAGAAAATACAAATAGAGGTATAATACTGCAATAAGTGTCAGTCACTCAGAACACACTGGGAAGGCACTTCTATAGGCATGGAGTACAGATTTTCCTATAGTGGAAGAACTTCTTTGAGGGAGTAGAGAGGGCGTGAATTAAACAGGAGACTTAAAATGAAGGGTACACAAACATAAAATCCAACACAGCACGCAAGGGTGAGGAATGTACAGGAAAAAGTACAAATTTACAATGAAGAGCAAACTTCCTAGAGGGGGCTGAGAGTGAAAGTATTAGTTCTGAAAGTGTCTTTGGAAGAGAAGAGATTTGAGGTCAGCTTTGAAGATCCGGGTAGAGGAGGTGGCACGGAGCAATGGGGGAAGCGAGTTCAAGATTCTCACCGCATTTCCTGAGAAGGATTGCGCCATCGATCTTTCCCTTTTTGAAGACGGGGGGGGGCTCAAGCAGGAGCTTTTCCGCATTGCGAGAAGGGCGAGAGCCACCGGACAATTTCAATTTATTTGCCAGGTAACGAGGGGAGGAGGTGTGTAAGGCTTTGTGTGTGATGCAGGCAGTTTTGTAAATAGATCTTGCCTCGATCGGAAGCCATCGAAGAGAGGATAGGAGTGACGTGGTCGCTTCGTTTAGACCCTTAAATGAAGCGAGCTGCTGAATGGAGGATGGATTTGAGAGGGGAGAGGTGGGATTTGGGTAGGCCCGTCAGAAGAGAATTGCAATAATCCAGTCTTGAGAGAACCAGAGATTGTACCAAGGTTTTTAAGTCTTTCTCCGGGAAGAACCGACGGATCCCCGTAGAAGGCGCAACTGGTAACGTGCGTTCTTAGCAATAGAGTTGATGTGGGAGATTAGGTTGAGTCTTTTGTCAAGAATGACACCTAGGGATTTAGCGCTGTCGACAATGATGGGTTTGTTGTTGAGTAGGTTCAGCTGATCCATCCAAGATTGAACAGGAGGAGGTGAGAGAGAGGTAGAGAGGAGGAGGAATTCAGTTTTGGCGGGATTCAGAATGAGTTGGTGATCAAACATCCAGTTGTGAATAGAGTTGAGAGTAGAGTTGAGTAGTGAGAGATCGTGTGCAGAAGATACCTTAAGGTATCTTCCCACTAGTCCACCAGGCATTTATTTGTGGAGAGTGACCCCTTGGGCAAGGGTCACTCTCCTTTGGGGGCAATATTTGTGGCTGTGTCTGCCCCCCAGGAGGGCAGATCGCCATGTTTTTAAAAAAAATTGGGCCCACTAGACCACCAGGGATTTGTTTGAGGGGAGTGGCCCCTTGGGCAAGGGTTGCTCCCCTTTGGGGAGCATTAATTTGGCCGTTTCTGCCATCCTGAGGAGCAGATTGGCTGATTTGTTTTTTTGTAGGTCCACTAGGCCACCATGGTTTTTTTATGTTGGGGAGCGGCCCCTTTGGCAAGGGTCGCTCCCCTTTATGGGAGGATGATTGTGGCCATTTCTGCCCTTTTTGGGTGGCAGAATAGCAGTATGTTTTTAGGCCCATCTGCCCCCAAGGAGGGCAGAAGCCAGTAGTCACCAGGGTTTTTAAATTTTTGTGTTGGGGAGTGGCCAAAATGGCAAGGGTTGCTCCCCTTTTACGGGGGTGAATATTGTATTTATACTCTTTGGCCCACCTACCCCTTAGCTTGGCTGGTGGATTGTGTGTGGACTGGTGCATTATTTGCATTTTATGATTGTAATGTTTTTTTCTCCTTTTTATTCTAGTGTAAAGCTTTTGATTCCTGTTTGCGGTTTCGGCAGTGGTTGTTCTGCAGTTTTGCGTAATTGCATTTATTTGGTAAGAAAAATATTTTTGTTGTGTGTACTCCAAATGAGTATTATTGTCATGCATGAATGAATTTTTTTGTAAGTGGTGTCATAATGGCAGCATATTTGTTAGTGTTCAGAGCATGACATTCTTTGCGATGTTTTGCATTGTCTTATGTGTAATTTTTTTTTCTTCTTTTTAGTGGGATATTGTTGATCTTCACTGTGTCTGTGCAGAGTAGGTGGTGGTGAGTCTAGCTGCTTCTGTCACGTGAGTGGTATAGTGTTGGAGTATATAGGTCTTTGTGATAAAGCTACATTTTGTTTATTTCTTTTTTTACAAAGGGTTTGTTGTTGTTGACTTGTTTGACAAGTAACCTTTATTAGTAAGCATATTGGCTAGCCGTAGAATGACTGCACAGCAGGTGGTTGGTTTGCTTCTTGAATCTTCCTCTGAGCAGGATTATGAGACTGAGGGAGAGGAGGGAGGGGAAGATTCAGGCAGTGAGTTTTCTCTCCACATGGAATCATCGGATGATGAAGGTACTCTCAGTGCAGATGAAGGTACTCTCGGTGTGGATGAATCTACTCTCAGTGCGGATGAAGTGCCTGTTTTAGAGGAGGATACTACTGTGCCGATGGTGCAAGAGGCATCTGGATTGCAGCGTGGGGCTGCTAGGCTTCCTACTGGAAGTGCTGGATTCTGGGTTGATCCAAACATGGTGCAGCCGGTGTTGCCTGCCTTTAGTGGTTATGCAGGGTGTAGAGTGGATTGTGAACATTATTTGCCTATACAGTATTTTCAGTTGTTTATGGATGATGTATTTTTGGGTGAGATTGTTGAGCAGGCTAATTTGTATGCTGAACAGTTTTTGAGGGACAACAGTGCCAGACTTAGGCCCCATTCTAGAGCTACCCGGTGGAGTCCCACAAATCTGGAAGAGATGAAGAAGTTTTTGGGTTTGACTTTTTTGATGGGTATGATAAGGAAGCCGTCCATGGGTTCATATTGGTCTACCAGTCCCTTGATGGCAACGGCCATATTTCCTGCAGTTATGACTCGTGATCGGTATTTACTTTTGCTTCGGATGCTGCATTTTGTTGATAATGGTTTGGCGTTGCCACGAGATGACCCTGAATGTGACCGTCTTTTTAAGATTCGGCCTGTTCTTGATCACTTTGTAGATAGATTTTCAGAGATCTATACTCCAGGGAAAGAAATATCTATTGATGAGTCTTTGGTCCTGTTCAAGGGCCGTTTGGTTTTTAGACAGTACATTCCTAGCAAGAGGGCACGCTATGGAATTAAGCTGTATATGTTGTCTGAGAGTAGGACAGGATATGTTTTTAATTTGCGTGTGTACACTGGTAGGGATTCCACTATTGACCCCCTGGTTGTCCGTCCACTTTTGGAGTTTCAGAGAAAATTGTGTGGGATCTTGCTAGAGGACTGTTTAACAGAGGCCACCATTTGTACCTTGATAACTTCTACACTGCTGTGCAATTGTTTAAGGAATTGTTCAAAGTGGACACTTTTGCTTGTGGCACAATCCGCTCTAACCGTAAAGGTTATCCAAAAGAGCTTGTTTGCAAAAAACTTCAGAGGGGACAGTGCAGTTCCTTGCGTAGTGATGAACTACTAGCTGTGAAATTTGTGGACAGGAGGGATGTGTACATGCTGACTACCATCCATGATGAGAGTACTTCACCTGTGGCTGTTTGGGGTCAGATTGCTGAAGTGCGCAAACCTGTGTGCATTTTAGACTACAATAAGCACATGGGTGGTGTTGATAGAGTAGATCAGAGGTTGGAACCTTACACTGCTATTCGTAAGGCTTACATTTGGTATAAGAAGTTGGCCATCCATCTCTTCAATTTAGCAACTTTCAATGCTTTTGTTGTGTTCAAGGAGTGTTCTCCGGCGTCAAATTTGACTTTTGTTCAGTTTCAGGAGTCTGTCATAGGCAGCCTTGTTGTTGTAGAACAGGCAAGTGTTCCTAGAGTTGGAGTGGTGGAGGATGTGGCTCAATTGAAAGATCCCCACTTTCCTGATCACATTCCTCCTACACCCTCCAAAGACTTTCCCACTAGGAGATGTAGAGTCTGTTGGTGAAGAGGTACGCGGAAGGAGACTCATATGTACTGCCCTGAGTGTCCTTCTAACCCTGGGCTGTGTGTGCCTGCTTGTTATAGAGCGTACCACAAGCAAAAGAATTATTGGGAGCAACCATGAGTGGTAAAGTGAACTGCCTGGTCTGTAATGTTTAAGAATTGTTGTTCTGTTTCAAGGTTGGCATTAGTGCAATGTATTTAGTTTCTGATTTTGTGTTAGTAGATTTGTATCTATTTGCAATTTGTTTGTGTTTTCTTTTTTGTATAAAAAAATCCTAAATGTGATGGTGGTGTGTGTAGGCTGGTGCTTGGCTGGCGGTGTGCGTGGAGTGGCGCTTGGCTGCCGGTGTGCGTGGAGTGGCTCTTAGCTGGCAGTGTGCGTGGAGTGGCGCTTGGTTGGCGGTGTGCATGGAGTGGCGCTTGGCTGGCGGTGTGCGTGGAGTGGCGCTTGGCTGGCGGTGTGCGTGGAGTGGCGCTTGGCTGGCGGTGTGCGTGGAGTGGCGCTTGGCTGGCGGTGTGCGTGGAGTGGCGCTTGGCTGGCGGTGTGCGTGGAGTGGCGCTTGGCTAGCGGTGTGTGAGTAGTGACTTGTGCTGGTCACTACACACACTGCTAGCCGAGCGACACTCCACGCAATCCATCAGCTTGTGTGGTTGCTGTGTTAGGAATGTGGGTGTGTGAAAGTGATGGGCCCTTGAATGGCGCTGTCTGCTGGTGTGAGTGTTGTAATGTGATGGGCCCGCGGCTGGTGGTGTGAATGGTTTTGTATGTGTCACACGTATGAAAGGTGTATGAATGGCCTGTAAAGAGGTTGGTGCCTTGTCGTGGCTTTACAGCTCACGAGCTGTGAGTCAATGGTTCAGTTTCTCGTCCTTTCAATTATTAACAGTGCATTTCATTTTTGTGAAATCACTTGTTAATACAATTGTATATACTGAACCATCACTCACCCTCGTGCCAAATCCAACCAGTATGTGTGTGTGCTTGAGGATTAGATGGCTGTGCAGTAATATTTTTTTTTGTCTTTCTCAAGCAGGGTGTACCTTGTCCCTTTTTGTGAATGTTGTAATGTGTTTGTTTTGTGGCTGGTGGTGTGAATGGTCTTGTGTGTATCACGTATGAAAGGTGTGTGAATGGCCTGTAAAGCGGTTGGGGCCTTGACGTGGCTTTACAGCTCACGAGCTGCAAGTCACTGGTTCAGTTTCTCGTCCTTTCAATTATTGACAGTGCATTTCATTTTTGTGAAATCTCTTGTTAATAAAATTGTATATACTGAACCATCACTTGCCCTCGTGCCAAATCCAACCAGTATGTGTGTGTGCTTGAGGAATAGATGGCTGTGCAGTAATCTTTGTCTTTTTAGTCTGTCTGCCAAGGTGTACATTCCGTCTAAGAATAACCTACCAACTGTAGATATTGTCGTAACACCCATGGGAGTACATGGTGATATCTCTCTTGTGGATCATAACAAGTTATGTTACCCAAAATGCCCTGCAAACCTCAAAATGTCTGTCACATTTTCCTTGCAATATTGTGCCAACATTTTCACGCTGCAGAAATAAACACATTATCTCAAAACGACCTGGTTTTGCAAGGGCGGTCACCTGGGTTTTTGGCACGGGGCTCGGCGGCCACATAGGGAAACCTACCAAACCCACACATTTCTGTAAAGTAGACACCCGGGGGATTCCAGGGAGGTATGGCTTGCGTGCATCCCCCAATGTTTTCTTACCCATAATCCCTTGCAAACCTCAATTTTAGCTGAAAAAATCACTTTTTTCACACATTTTTGTGTGGGAAAGTGTGGCATCACCAGGCTCACACAAATTTCCTACCACCCAGCGTTCCCCCAGGTCTCCCGATAAAAATGGTGCCTCACTTGTGTGGGAGGCCCAAGTACCTGCGACAGGCAAGGGCCCAAAGCGTAGTGAGGCGACATCAAAATTACCTATCTCAAAACCACCTGGTTTTGCAAGGAGGTCACCTGGGTTTTGGCCCGTGCTCGGCGGCCATCTAGGGAAACCTACCAAACCCACACATTTCTGAAAACTAGACACCCGGGGGCTTCCAAGGAGGTATGGCTTGCGTGGATCCCCCAACGTTTCCTACCCAGAATCCCTTGCAAACCTCAATTTTAGCTGAAAAAATCACTTTTTCACACATTTTTGTGTGGGAAAGTGTGGCATCACCAGGCTCACACAAATTTCCTACCACCCAGCGTTCCCCAGGTCTCCTGATAAAAATGGTGCCTCACTTGTGTGGGAGGCCCAAGTGCCACACTTTCCGACACAAAAATGTGTGAAAAAAGTGATTTTTTCAGCTAAAATTGAGGTTTGCAAGGGATTCTGGGTAAGGAAACGTTGGGGGATCCACGCAAGCCATACCTCCTTGGAAGCCCCGGGTGTCTAGTTTTCAGAAATGTGTGGGTTTGGTAGGTTTCCTAGATGGCCGCCGAGCACGGGGCCAAAACCCAGGTGACCCCCTTGCAAAACCAGGTGGTTTTGAGATAGGCAATTTTGATGTCGCCTCACTACGTTTTGGGCCCTTGCCTGTCGCGGGTACTTGGGCCTCCCACACAAGTGAGGCACCATTTTTATCGGGAGACCTGGGGGAACGCAGGGTGGTAGGAAATTTGTGTGAGCCCGGTGATGCCACACTTTCCCACACAAAAATGTGTGAAAAAAGTGATTTTTTCAGCTAAAATTGAGGTTTGCAAGGGATTCTGGCTAAGGAAACGTTGGGGGATCCACGCAAGCCATACCTCCTTGGAAACCACCAGGTGTCTAGTTTTCAGAAATGTGTGGGTTTGGTAGGTTTCCCTAGATGGCCGCCGAGCACGGGGCCAAAAACCCAGAGTGACCCCTTGCAAAACCAGGTGGTTTTGAGATAGACAATTTTGATGTCGCCTCACTACGTTTTGGGCCCTTGCCTGTCGCGGGTACTTGGGCCTCCCACACAAGTGAGGCACCATTTTTATCGGGAGACCTGGGGGAACGCTGGGTGGTAGGAAATTTGTGTGAGCCCGGTGATGCCACACTTTCCCACACAAAAATGTGTGAAAAAAGTGATTTTTTCAGCTAAAATTGAGGTTTGCAAGGGATTCTGGGTAAGGAGACGTTGGGGGATCCACGCAAGCCATACCTCCTTGGAAGCCCCCGGGTGTCTAGTTTTCAGAAATGTGTGGGTTTGGTAGGTTTCCCTAGATGGCCGCCGAGCACGGGGCCAAAAACCCAGGTGACCCCCCTTGCAAAACCAGGTGGTTTTGAGATAGGCAATTTTGATGTCGCCTCACTACGTTTTGGGCCCTTGCCTGTCGTGGGTACTTGGGCCTCCCCCACAAGTGAGGCACCATTTTTATCGGGAGACCTGGGGGAACGCTGGGTGGTAGGAAATTTGTGTGAGCCCAGTGATGCCACACTTTCCCACACAAAAATGTGTGAAAAAAGTGATTTTTCAGCTAAAATTGAAGTTTGCAGGGGATCCTGGGTAAGGAAACGTTGGGGGATGCACGCAAGCCATACCTCCCTGGAAGCCCCCGGTTGTCTACTTTTCAGAAATGTGTGTGTTTGGTAGGTTTCCCTAGGTGCCGGCAGAGCTAGGGTTCACAAACTACAGCTAGGCACTTTGCAAAAAAAGGGTCATTTTTCACTGTGAAATTGAGGTGTGACCACGTTGCGTTTTGTGCCGTTTCCTGTCGCGGGCACTAGGCCGACCCACACACGTGAGGTACCATTTTTCTCGTAAGACTTTGGGGAACGCGGGGTGGGCGGAAATTTGTGGATCCCCGCAGATTCCAGAACTTTCCACCACAGAAATGTGGGGAAAATGTGTTTTTTTTGGACAATTTTTTAGGTTTGCAAGGGATTCTGGGTAACAGAACCTGGTGGGAGGCAGTCAAGTCACCCCATCATGGATTCCCCTGGGTGTCTAGTTTTCAAAAATGTATAGGTTTGCTAGGTTTCCGTAGGTGCCGGCAGAGGTAGGGTTCAAAAACTACAGCTAGGCACTTTGCAAAAAAAGGGTCATTTTTCACTGCGAAATTGAGGTGTGACCACGTTGCGTTTTGCGCCGTTTCCTGTTGCGGGCACTAGGCTGACCCACCCAAGTGAGGTACCATTTTTCTTGGAAGACTTTGGGGAACGCGGGGTGGGTGGAAATTTGTGGATCCACGCAGATTCCAGAACTTTCCACCACAGAAATGTGGGGAAAATGTGTTTTTTTGGATAATTTTTTAGGTTTGCAAGGGATTCTGGGTAACAGAACCTGGTGGGAGGCAGTCAAGTCACCCCATCCTGGATTCCCCTGGGTGTCTAGTTTTCAAAAATGTATAGGTGTGCTAGGTTTCCCTAGGTGCCGGCAGAGGTAGTGTTCAAAAACTACAGCTAGGCACTTTGCAAAAAAAGGGTCATTTTTCACTGCGAAATTGAGGTGTGACCACGTTGCGTTTTGCACCGTTTCCTGTCACGGGCACTAGGCCGACCCACCCAAGTGAGGTACCATTTTTCTCTGAAGACTTTGGGGAATGCGGGGTGGGTGGAAATTTGTGGATCCACGCAGATTCCAGAACTTTCCACCACAGAAATGTGGGGAAAATGTGGTTTTTTTGACAATTTTTTAGGTTTGCAAGGGATTCTGGGTTCAGAACCTGGTGGGAGGCAGTCAAGTCACCCCATCCTGGATTCCCCTGGGTGTCTAGTTTTCAAAAATGTATAGGTTTGCTAGGTTTCCCTAGGTGCCGGCAGAGCTAGGGTTCAAAAACTACACCTAGGCACTTTGCCAAAAAAGGGTCATTTTTCACTGCGAAATTGAAATGTGACCACGTTGCGTTTTGCGTCGTTTCCTGTCGCAGGCACTAGGCCGACCCACACAAGTGAGCTACCATTTTTCTCATAAGACTTTGGGGAACATGGGGTGGGTGGAAATTTGTGGATCCACGCAGATTCCAGAACTTTCCACCACAGAAATGTGGGGAAAATGTGTTTTTTTGGCAATTGTTTAGGTTTGCAAGGGATTCTGGGTAACAGAACCTGGTGGGAGGCAGTCAAGTCACCCCATCCTGGATTCCCCTGGATGTCTAATTTTCAAAAATGTATAGGTTTGCTAGGTTTCCCTAGGTGCCCGCAGAGCTAGGGTTCAAAAACTACAGCTAGGCACTTTTCCAACAAAGGGTCATTTTTCACAGCGAAATTGAGGTGTGACCACGTTGCGTTTTGCGCCGTTTCCTGTTGCAGGCAGTAGGCCGACCCACACAAGTGAGGTACCACTTTTCTCGTAAGACTTTGGGGAACGCGGGTTGAGTGGAAAATTGTGGATCCACGCAGATTCCAGAACTTTCCACCACACAAATGTGGGGAAAATCTGTTTTTTTTGACAATTTTTTAGGTTTGCTAGGGATTCTGGTTAACAGAACCTGGTGGGAGGCAGTCAAGTCACCCCATTCTGGATTCCCCTGGGTGTCTAGTTTTCAAAAATATATAGGTTTGCTAGGTTTCCCTAGGTGCCGGCAGAGCTAGGGTTCAAAAACTACAGCTAGGCACTTTGCCAAAAAAGGGTCATTTTTCACTGCGAAATTGAGGTGTGACCACATTGTGTTTTGTGCCGTTTCCTGTCGCAGGCACTAGGCCGACCCACACAAGTGAGGTACCATTTTTCTCTTAAGACTTTGGGGAATGCGGGGTGGGTGGAAATTTCTGGATCCACGCAGATTCCAGAACTTTCCACCACGGAATTGTGGGGAAAATGTGGTTTTTTTGACAATGTTTTAGGTTTGCGAGGGATTCTGGGTAACAGAATCTGGTGGGAGGCAGTCAAGTCACCCCATCCTGGATTCCCCTGGGTGTCTAAGTTTAAAAAATGTATAGGTTTGCTAGGTTTCCCTAGGTGCCGGCAGAGCTAGGGTTCAAAAACTACAGCTAGGCACTTTGCCAAAAAAGGGTCATTTTTCACTGCAAAATTGAGGTGTGACCACGTTGCGTTTTGCGCCATTTCCTGTCGCAGGCACTAGGCCGACCCACACAAGTGAGGTACCATTTTTCTCGTAAGCCTTTGGGGAACGCGGGGTGGGTGGAAATTTGTGGATCCACGCAGATTCCAGAACTTTCCACCACAGAAATGTGGGGAAAATGTGTTTTTTTGGACAATATTTTAGGTTTGCGAGGGATTCTGGGTAACAGAACCTGGTGGGAGGCAGTCAAGTCACCCCATCCTGGATTCCCCTGGGTGTCTAGTTTTCAAAAATGTATAGGTTTGCTAGGTTTCCCTAGGTGCCGGCAGAGCTAGGGTTCAAAAACTACAGCTAGGCACTTTGCCAAAAAAGGGTCATTTTTCACTGCGAAATTGAGGTGTGACCACGTTGCTTTTTGCGCCGTTTCCTGTCGCAGGCACTAGGCCGATCCACACAAGTGAGGTACCATTTTTCTCGTAAGACTTTGGGGAACGCGGGGTGGGTGGAAATTTGTGGATCCACGCAGATTACAGAACTTTCCACCACAGAAATGTGGGGAAAATGTGGTTTCTTTGACAATTTTGTAGGTTTGCGGGGGATTCTGGGTAACAGAACCTGGTGGGAGGCAGTCAAGTTACCCCATCCTGAATTCCCTGGGTGTCTAGTTTTCAAAAATGTATAGGTTTGCTAGGTTTCCCTATGTGCCCGCAGAGCTAGGGTTAAAAACTACAGCTAGGCACTTTGCTAAAAAGGGTAATTTTTCATTGTGAAAATGTGAGTACGTCCACGTTGCATTTTGAACCATTTCCTGTTGTGGGCACAAGGCCTACCCACACAAGTGAGGTACCATTTTTATCGGGAGACTTAGGGTAACACAGAATTGTAGAGCAACTGTTATTACCTATTGACTTTCGATGCATTTCTGCCTTCCAAATGAAAGACAATGTCTAAAAAATAAGTCATTTTGAAAAATGACCTATAATTCTCATGCTAGTATGGGTACTCCCAATTTCGGAAATGTGCAAATATCTACTGTTTCTAAAATCTACATTTTGTTCCCATTTCAGAAATACATAGGTGTCTTTCATAACAATTTTTCCATGTATACATTTTCCCAAAATATTTGCTATATACCCGGTACATAATAAAAAACCATTGCAAGATGCTGCTCAGTTATTGGCTCTGGGTTCGTCGGGTTCTTGGTGAACCTACAAGTCCTATATATCCCCACAACCAGAAAGGTCCAGCGGATATAACGGTATATTGCCTTCAAATAGCTGTCATAATTAGAAGAAGTTACAGGTGAAAACGTTGACACAAATGGCTGTTTTTTTCAACTAATTTACAATTTTTCCTTCATTTAACTGTTAGTTTCTATAAGGAAAACTTTAAGGATCTACACAAATGACCCCTTGCTGAATTCAGAATTTTGTCTACTTTTCAGAAATGTATGGCTTTTCAGGATCCATTATTGGTTTCATGCCCATTTCTACCATTAACTGGAAGGAGGTTGAAAGCACAAAAAATAGCAAAAATAGGCTATGTCCCAGAAAAATGCCAAAACTGTGTAAAAAAGTTGGTTTTCTGACAAAAGTCTGCTTGTCCCTGAAAGCTGGGAAGATGGTGATTTCAGCACCATAACCCCTTTTGATGCCATTTGCAGGAAAAAACAAGATGCTTTCATCTGTAGCCCTTTTTTTCGCATTTTTCCCCCAAAAAAACTTTTGCTGTATTTTGGCTAATTTCTGGGTCCCTTCCAGGGGAATCCACAAACCCTGGGTATCTTTACAATCCCCATGATGTTAGAAAAAAAGTACGCAAATTTGGCGTGGATACCTTATGTGGTCAAAAAGTTACAGGGGCCTAAGCGCGCACTACCCCAAACAGCCAAAAAAAGGCTTAGCACAGGGGGGGAAAAGGCCTAGCAGCGAAGGGGTTAACTGCAATTATCATGGAGCAACCCAAAGAAAGAAACTTTTGTAACACTATTACCGTCCCTACAATATGCCTCTAAAGCAAGCATCCCGAAATCATGTGTAGTGCATGTTCATTTAGTGCAATGGGCCTCAAGTCAGTCCAGTACTGATGCATAATGTGAGTATGATCCTACATTAAAAACACAATAGTTCCTACAGTATTGACCGGTAATACCTGAAGCCCCAACCTGAGCTAGCAACAGGCACAAAATAGCTCTATTCCACAGCCTGTGGAGCAGTGCGAGGCAAAGTTAAGGGTTCAGAATTTAAAATCAAACACATACGTGCTAAGCCTTTGGGTGACTCAACCACACAAATTGCAGGGTGAACTACAGTGTGTGCAAGGACATCATTTTGACTTAAAGAACTGTGAGGCCAGAATTACGGAGGCTAACGTGGCAAGATAATAAAAGCTAAGCAGCTTTGAGCTTGGATAGCTGTTCTTCTAGGACAGCTTATATTGATGGACATTCTGTACATGTAGGCACACCAGAGTGAGGACATTTACTCTACAGGCATTTCTTTGCCTGGCCATGTGGCGAAATCTGCCCAGCAGGTTTGTAAAGTAGTAACAATGACCCAGTGAAAAACCATGATCAATGCGAATATGTACTCAGCAGTTCAATTATCACACTGCAGAAAAGACCTGTCTCCTGGCTTTCAGAAGTACAGTTACTTCCTGGGACGAAATGGGCTGCCTACAATTTGCATTCCTAAAATAGGGGAACACCATATGCCAAATGAGTCTAGCTGAATAAATCTAATTAAAAAAAGCCTCTCTTTGCAGGCTATGCACATGTGTTTGTGCAATGCTATGCATCCAACTGGAGTGTGATTAGTAGCCATTAATAGCAAAACAAGTCACACAATATGTACTATAAAGTGAAATTTGTCAAAAAAGATTGTAAGACCCTGCACACTCCATTGGTGAAAGCAGTTCATTCCTTCCAAGTTGTGTACTTGCTCATGCCTGTCCGTTTCGGACAGTAGATAGTTATACATATATACTGGTAGCAGTAGACTCGTGCACACAATGTATGTAGCTGTGGCCCCATTGTCTGTTACAGCTCGAACAATCACAAAATAGTTTTTAAGGTTAGTAGTGATGTGTGGAGTTCATGCATTTCATTCTGACCAAAGACCCGCATTTACATCTAAGGCATTAGCAGAGGCTCTTGCTAAGGAGAAATAAGTCTCTTATCCTCCCACAACTTTACGCCAAGCTCAAACGGGGTCATCAAGAGAGCTAATCCCACGTTAAAACATGCTTTGATTGCACGGGTCTTACACAATGTTGAGCCGTGAGTTAAGGCCCTGCTTAGTGCACTGAGATTTAAATAGTATGCCAAGGAGTGTATGTTGTGTTCCCTGCTGCCTGCGTCAAGGGAGGGGCGATGCCGGCACCTGGGTTGCCTCACAGCACTGGAGAAAGAACCAGGCATACATACTTATTGGTAACTGGTGCAGAACTGCCGTTTTGCTGCCCCACGCATTTATTATATTTTCTCGGGTATGTGACATTGGAATAAACCACAACTCCATGACTTCCCGGGAGCACTGACATTACATTCCTCCTTTACTTGGAATAAAACAAAGAAAACCAAAAATTACTCAACATGCAGGCATAACATTTTTGATAGTCCCTTTTTCTACAGTGGTCACTCGGAGTGCTCTCATTTAGGATGTCTTTCTCTCTTTAGTGAGTCCAGCACATAGTCCTAGAACTGCTAGGATGGAGCTGTGTTCCTCCTGAGATTGTATTGTGGCAAACCTCGCCCTGATGCCTCCTCTATAGGGGAATCTTTTGTCCGTGATCTGGGGCTTAGACAAGGGTCTTGAGGCACCTGTGGAGCTGGGAGTTGTGGCTTAGTTCGTTTGAGCTCCTCACCAGTCTCATCTAGCTGTAGTTGACTCCTTTCACATCTGGCAGGAATTACATTACACCCAGGTGTCCTTTCAGATGCTGCATGGAACCTCTTGAAATACGAAACATATTTAGTGACTGTTTCCTGACCCTGCAAAGCCGACACAATTGTCCCTTTGATGTTTGTGACTTGCCATGATGCAGACCGGCATACTTTGGCATAATGATTAATCTTTCAGCACACTGAACACTTCTTCCCTTTTGCTGGGCATCCTCTGGCATGGTGGGAGATACCTCTGCACCACCGTTATGGCCTGTTGGGCTAGGACATCTTCGGGCAATCTTGTTTGTTGTTGTTGTGGGGCTTGTTGTCACTGGTCACCTGATTGACAGGCTTCGTCTGGATGGTGTGCTTCGGAGGGCTGTCTTCATGTGGGCTGCATGAGCCTTTGAAAGTTCCTTTTATCTGCCCAGCATGAGGATGTTAGCCATGCTCATGCCAGGGACTTGCAGAAATTGCTCCCGTAGTGGGCTGAGGAGCAGTCCCATATTAACCGCTCCCAGATCTCATTGAGCTCATATGGGAGGGTGCAGGTGCTTGCATGTTCCCGGAGCATGGCATAGAATTTCTCTATCGACTCTTTGGCTGTCTGCAGGGCCTGCCAGAGCCGAAACCACTCAGAGTCTGGGATAAAACAAAGAAAACCCAAAATTACTCAACATGCAGACATAACATTTTTGATAGTCCCTTTTTCTACAGTGGTCACTCGGAGTGCTCTCATTTAGGATGTCTTTCTCTCTTTAGTGAGTCCATCACTTAGTCCTAGAACTGCTAGGATGGAGCTGTGTTCCTCCAGAGTCTGGGATGGCCAGAGGTACAAAATACATAGTTAGAGCAGCTTTGAACCCAGTGTAGGTGTAAGGAAGGACAGGTTTGGCCACCATCTTTGAGAGTTTATGTATATGAGTGCCGCCTAGATGGAGAAACATGGGGTGGCCTCTGTCGGCTTCAAGGCCTATGGCGGGAAAGTAAATTTCAAGGCATCAACCCACGTGTACCACTTGGTCGGTTGCGAGGAAGGGCCGCCAGATATGAGGAAAGGCTCAATGGTCCGGACGGACATCATCTTGCTGCTTTTTGAGTCTGTGTGGGTGACAACCGTGGCTAAGAGCGGCCACAGCACCTTTGAGGTCTTGCCTGGATGCCGTAGCAGGGAAGTGATTGCCACTTGGCTGGTTGGAAGATCCCCGGTACCCTCTTCCACAATGAGTGAGAGTGAAAGAAAAAAAAGAGGGGGGCGGCCCACCTGTGTGCGCTTATGTGAAGAGTCCAGAATGCGGGTGCCGTGTGGGTGCCTGCACCAGGCTGAGGGCCAAAGATGGTGGCTGGGCGAGTGCAGGGTCTTGCTCACTTGACTGAGGGTCGAAGATGACGGCTGGGCGGGGGCGGGATCTAGCTTGCCGTGGGGGCTGCATCTCCTCAGTAGCCGCAGCCTGCGTCTGTGTGCTCCTCTGAAGGGCATGGTACTGAGGGCCTCTGTGGAACCTACAAAGTGATGCAGCAATGGCACCGTGGCTGAGGCGGCCTGGCAGGCCTGGATGCTTGATGCTGGCGGAGGACTGCCGATGAGGGCTGGGACGAGTGCAGTGCCTGCCCAGGCAAGGAGCTGGTCCTCAGTGAGGAGTGAGGCAGTGTGTGGGTGAGCCGTCCTCATCACCAGACTGTTGTGTTCCCTGCTGCCTGTGTTAAAGGGGGGGGTGATGCTGGCACCTGGGTTGCCGCACATGGCTGGGCCTGCATGCTGTGGTGAGAAAGAACAAGGCATATACACTTGTTGGTAACTGGGGAGGAACTGCCGTTACTATATAGTTAATATTATGTGACTTTGGTATAAACCAAACCTCAACTCCATGACATCCCGAGGGCATGGGGTTGAGCACTCCTTGGCCGTCGACATTACAGTGTACTACCAAACTGCTCTGCTGTTTGGTGTCAAAATGTATTCACTGGACCTTCTAGGATGGGAGACTCTCCATGATGAATCATATTTTATTCTGTTGCAGCATTTTCAGCATACCTAGTCAATGAAGAGAGGATAATGAAGAGACTTATTTGCAAATAAAGAGAAGAAGTATAAATATAGTATGAAAGAATATATGAGTCCACATTGCTCTTATGTTTGGCTCATATTAACATCAATTCACTAGTGATTTGGCTCAAAGTGGTGGTTTTTCTTGTGAGGATGCTGCATGGCAAATATGTTCCAGATACATAATCTAGCTTCAACACTTAGAATGATAACCAACCAAAATGAAACGCATAGTGTTACCAAGGATGTGTCTTTAGGAAGTATAGTAGGCACCCCGCTGAAAGATGGTGTCTACTTGAAAGTAATTAGAGCATCAAATTCTATGGCCAGCAGAGGCTATCCAAGTTCCACACATTTTTGCCTTGATTTAGATGACATGTTGTCTCTAAGCTCTTTTACCAATAAATGGGACAAAGACACTGTAAAAAATGTAGTCATGGAATTAAAGGCATATACTTTAATGTACAATGCTGATCCTCATCTCACCATAGAAAATTACAAGCAAATCTGTAGCTACAGCTGGCATGCTGACTTGTATCTACATATATCAAATGCAACAAGAATATTATAGTGACAGCAACCAATGGAACAGTGACCTGTTCCAGTAATAGAGAGTAAGCCTGAGTTTGAAGCAAAATTCCATTACTTGACGTCTCCATTGGGACACAAAAAAATATGTAAAAATGTATTTTGTATAATCAAAATGCAGCACACCACAGTTGTGTGATCTATTGTTTGATGTTTTAGATGAATATGATGAGAAAGGTTATTGAGCATGGAAAGTTATGCTGATATGGATAACAGAAAATTGACAGATCCAAGCATCAGACACTTTACTTCCACCATGTTTTTTTCCAGACTATTTTGTACTCTGAATAACACTATTCATAAGGTAATTGCGTTTGCTGTTGATGAATTGCTAATACCTTTAATATTGAAAGAAAGTTATTCTCACTTCTCAAACTGGAAATGTGAAAGAACATTAAGTAGTGATGAAATGCAGGCTTTAATTGCTAATGTTTCTTCAAAAATGTGTCTCCTGGATCAGGGAGAACATTTGGTTGGAGTTTGGAAACAAATGAACAATGCAACAGATTTGCCAAAGGAGCAGCAGGACCATTGGCAAATAAAGCAGACCTGATACAAAGAAGAGTGCACAGTGACACATATAGAATTGGCAAACTGTGTTACGGTTGGGTGAATGATTTTTAAGTAGAAGTTGTAGAACAACACATCTGTGTATTACACAAAAATTTAAATGTGTATGCTTTTCTTAAAGGACAAAAACAAGAGAACAGAAGGGAACTTGACTTGATTGCATTAACTGCTATTGTGATAACACATTAAACTGCTTAAGAAACTCTCTAATAATAAGAGAAGTAGATGCAGAAAATATTCAGGGAATATTTAAAAAATGAAAGACAATGATTAACAAATGATAAAGAAGAAACTGTATTCAATTTCAGAAATGATTCCAATTGATTTTGGTGTTATGAAAAGCACACAAGAAAGTTATAGAAATGATCAAGAACTATATTTACATGGTAGACTTCTTTGCAGGAATTGAAACTGCATAGAGTTCCATGAAAGCTATATAACCACGTTTAAATTATATCCATTTAATCTGAGCAATCATCAGAAAATGCTAAGATTCTACATATTATTTGGTCTCAGTACAGCAGGTTGAATTATTACCTTATACTCAGTATGGATCATCGCAGATTATGTGCTTGATTATCATGATACCTATTAATGTTTTACAATTTGAAATGTTTCTTGTAAAGAAATAGACTGAATGATACAAACAACTAGGGAACTTATTCTAGAAATATACTTCGGAAATTCTGTAGTGAGCGCTTTGTATATTTAAAAAAAGAATCCGTTTGTTTATTTAATATTTATATTTTCAGCAATTGGTTAATGTGACAGGCGTGCTACAGACGTGCAATAATATACTAATGGTGAGTGGGTGCTTGTTAGTACACCATCAAGCGTTTACAGTTTTTTTTGTCACCCATGAGCTCTTCAACTCACTAGTTCCCCATGTATAAATTGAGAGCTAGCAATGAGTAGCAAAATCAGTAGTGTTTAAACAGTATGGGCCAGATTCACAAAGGGACTCTGCAGTCATGACGGGGGCCCACCCTCGTGGCAGGACTGCCGTAATGCAGTTTTCCAATGCCCCCTGCCATGACTGCGAGGTCTCCGCCATGAGGGTGGAGGCCCTTTGTAAATCTGCCCCTATATGTTCAGTATTCGTTGAACATGATTATATATCTTCGCTCCTTGCACAACAGTATTAAATATGCAATGAATTATATAATATTCACCAACCTAAGTTTCAAATGGTGTTCACCTCAGGAACCTTCTGCAACAACCCCATCAGACAAAGAAACCATAGATAAGTGTGAGCACTGTTTGAGGGAGACGGGCAACCCAGGTGACACCAACATTCTGGAGGTAGTCCGCCTCTTTGCATTGAGTCTTGGTGTTTGACAAATGTTAAGAAAGGAGTCCATATTCTTTCAAATCATTACATCCTGTCATGGGCAGTTGCTGATAGCTCACTATAGCATAGAGATTCCATACTTTGTTGTACCAGATGGACATAGTTGATTTATCGGGCTGCTTCCATTTGTTCACAGTTGTCAACTTGGCAGCAAGAAGTTGCTGAGCAATGAGTTTTCCTATTATGGAGTTGAGGTGCGAGAGGCCCTAGTCATCGACCATGCCTAGTTATACAGTTGGAGAGTCCATACTCAGCTCCTGCGATCTTGTGAATGAATGTTATCACCACCTCCCAAAAGTGTTCGATCTCTGGGCAGCCCCAACACATATGCATGTAAGATCCCCAGACATTATAGGCTATCCAGCAGTTTTCCACTACCCCCATGGATGTGACAAATAGCCGGGGGTCAGGTGTCAGCGTAGGAGCACTTTACAGGTAATTTCTTGCAATCTGTGGCCAAAATGTATAAATAATTCACACACTAAAGTTGCTGCACTGTGTTGCGGGAGAGAGCAGAATTGTGCCATGTCTTCTAAGAAGTGACACAGTTCTGCTCTCTCCCTACGGTCGTGCACTTCTGACAGCCATGCGCCAATGTAGGCACCCTTGTACCCTAGTACAAGGGTGTCTGCATTGTGGTCAGCATAGTTTTTGTGCAGGAAGGTGTTCCTTCCTGGACAATAACTATGCTTTAAGGCAAGTTCCTTCTTGTATATTTGCTACAGAATGCTGCACACATGCAAAGAGGAAAAAACAAGGAGGAAATATTTATCCTCATTACCCTGCTTCAGGGAGTTGCAGGATTTTGATGTAAATCCTTCTCTACAAATCTTTATAGATATGGATTTGCATCAAAACCCATGGGTGGTTGGATGGAAATGCCCATGCACACCCCATAGAACGAACCTGTGATGCAAAGTAATGCAAGGCTGAACACTTTGCTATGTTGCATTACGTTTGGTAACAAACCAACAAAAATCGTGATTTGCTTTGGTTTGGAAATATCAGCCTAGATTTAGAATTGGGTCTGCCTTAAAAACAGTAATGTGAAACTGACACAAATTCCTTGTAAATCTAAGCTGAATTTTTAAATGCAGAAGACTGTTCAAGCCTGTTGGAAACATTAATCATAAGTACACAAACAACCTTTTATTATGATGAATGTAACACAATATTTAGTAATAATGTTTGCAAGGTAAAGGATTCATGAAAGACAGAAATATCTGAAACTTTAGAAATAATGAAAAATAAATGAGTCTCAATTTGTGAAAGCGATTACAAAAATTGTTGTTCACTTAACAAAAAATCCATACATTGCTGTGAGTGAGTTGATTGAATGATGTATTTATGCACTACACCTGCCAACTTGAGACGTGCTAACTAACCTTCATTGGCCAAAAGTAACAAACTTTCATATGCAAATCTTGATAATGAAAATCCTGCTGTTATTGAAACAACAGTGAGTATTAGAATCAGTGAGTGATTATTATGAAACTCAAGTAGCACATAGTGCAAGTTGTATAGCAAAATTATTACAAACAATATATTCACTGTCATTTATTGAAGGTTTGGAAACTGTTTCACGTCTCTAACACAACAAGCAAAGTAATCCTTATAAAATCAGCAATAAAGTATATGTTAGGACTATTTAAAAAACATTAGATTCAGCTTCACATATATTTGGATATATCTTTCCAATTTATTCCTTGGGATCGGCTCCAATCCTCATAGTGGGTGCGATCACATTGCTAGCAATACTGATAATGAAGAGATGAACAGACTCAGTAGACTGAAGAAAAGGTTTCGGGTGTGGGTAAGCCAAAGTTGAAGAAATGGGTTATCCTGTAACCCATAGTAAAAAGTGCGATCATCTGATGAAAGGTTTGAGAGTTTCCGATGCAAAAGATGTCTTCCTAAGAACGTGCGAAGAATGAAACTCAGTGCTCTCCTAACCCACTGAAGAATAAAGCAGAAACAAAATGGACTGCAGCTCTGAGTATTAACCCAAATCCCACTAAGCTTTTCTTTTTGTGAAGGGAGCCTTTCTATTGCCTTACAACTACACTACTTATACATAGTTATGATTACATATTTCGAAAAGAATGTCTTATTCAAATATCAAAAAATCCTTGCCAATATTAAGGAAGAATAATGCCTACAAGACGGGGGTAAATGATTATCAATATCATGCACAAGACCGGTTTGTCATGTGTGGCACCGTTTTCCATTGTATGCCAATGTGAAGCTTCTTAGGGCCTGATTTAGAGTTTTGTGGACGGGTACTCCTTCACAAACATGACCACCAAACTCTTGGTCCACCCACCCTATTTAAAATCGGAAGACTCTAAAGCAACTATATCTTGCACCCTCGCCATGCAGAGTGTTGTTATCAATCAGGTCATTTCATGTCATTAGGAATGTTATCAATGCCATCTTTGAACATGTCATGAGTGATGTATTATGTGAGGATGCAAACAGTGCATGGCGAGGGTTCTAGTTAAAGTTAATTTAGGACACATGTTATACTTACTTGAGATAACCCTTACTGGTGACTTTCAGGGGTTTTGTTAATTTAAAACAGTATGTTTTAACTCAAACTTTCACCTAACTATAATGTCCCTTTAGCCTTTGTTTTTTTAGTGGATTTCTAATGTTTCTTTTATTGTAAAATAAGATATTATTAGAATTAATAATTATAAGGCACTTTAACCTTTGTGTTTTTCAGTGAAATAATTTTTTTCCAATTTGAGTAAGATGTCCATGGCCATGCCCTGCACCATGCCCCCATGCCGCCATGAATGCCTAACCCCCGCTGCACATGATATTCCACCATACGTGGTGTTTGGCACACAACCACCTTTTTGTATTTTGTTGCACCACAGATCCGCTGATCCACTGCGGTTCTCCAGGGGGGTCACACTGGGGCTTGAGGTGGAGACGGATCCACAGAACCCCACCCAAATATTTTTTTAATTTGGCCCATGAGGGTCGCCCTACGGGATCTCCTACATGTTCCAGGGGGTCAAGGTACCCCTACCCTGCCCCCCATATCATATTTTATATTATTTATAAGGGCTTGGGGACTGAGTACCTAAGTCCTAAGTATGCTGCTACAACTTGTCCTTCACACAATACACATACACAGAGATGGGTCCGCGGTGGAGCAACTGCGTGGAATATACTTAGAATTTGAGCCTTAATTTCTCAACAACAACTGAACAGATTTACTCGAAATCACAAAAGCATGCTTTCTGAATCAAGATCTAGCTTTCTAACAAATTTGGTATAATTCAATTTGGCTGAGTTTGCAGTATGGCTATTCAATTTTCCTAGAAGAAAAGGTGTTTTGGGACCCCCATTTTTCTCGACCACTGTATGACAGATCACCCCAAAACTTTCCAGGAAGAAGTGTAGGCGGATGTGACTTTCTTTTGGAAAGTTTTGTGAAGATTCGGCAAAAGGTGAAAACTTATTAGCAAACCAAAAATCAGTTTCCAATGTAAATAGCATTAACTATAAATACCCAGTGGCGACTGCCTCTGGGAAAATAAATAAATAAAAATAATAATATATATATTCATGCATATATATATATATATACACGTATATGTATTATAATTACGTACATATGTGTATGTATGTATATATATATATATATGCGCAGGATTTGCAGCTCCACTAGTGACTTAATTGCTTGCCAGAGGGACGCTCACTCAAGATTTAAGGGACGGGGTTACTCAGAGAAAGCCATCACAGCTGCCAACAATAAAGCTAACTTGTCACCCAGGGAGGAACGCTTGAAAGGAAGGCCCACCATTAACCTTAACAACACTGACACACATAGTGAGTCTACCAGCCCAGGCACAGTTAATACTCGCCTAATCATCACATACAACACGGAGGAGCGCGCCATTAGGTCCACCATCAACAAGCATTGGGGCATTATCAAATCTGATCCTACCCTTGGACCGCTGGTAGCTCAACGCCCTGACATTACATTTAGAAGGGTGTTCTCCATGCATGATGCTTTAGTCAGGAGCAGTCCTGAAGTTGTCACCAAATCCAACTGGCTATCCGATATTAAAGGGTTTTTCAAATGCAACAGTTGCAGAGCATGAAAATTTGGGGTTAATGTCAACCAGATCACTGCAACGTTTCGTAAGGAGCCCTTGATGATCAAATATAGACTTACCTGCAGAACTGAGTACGCAGTTTACGTACTCGAATGTAAATGTGGCCTTAGGTACGTGGGCAGCACCAAGCTACAGGTACATCTTCGCATCCCACAACACCTTAGGGCGATAGTTAACAGTGACCCTACGTACCCCGTAGCACGACATTTCAAGGATGTCCATAACAACAACCTCGATCACTTCAAGTACTTTGTAGTTGACTGTGTACCTCAACTAAGACGGGGAGTTAACCGTGAGAAACAACTACGCCAGTTAGAAACAAGGTATATCCTTGAACTCAATACCAAGACTCCCGCAGGGCTCAACATAAGTGAGGATCTTCACAACTTTTTGTAGACTTACGTTAGTGCTGTATCCACCGACTACTCTCAGCTTGAATTATGGGAAATTTTATCCTGTCACTCCATGTAGACCAGCATGTACTTTACCTCAAAGCACTGCAATTTTGAACCACATATTTGTTCTTGTAATGCCGTAATTACATATGTGCAGTTCAAATTGAGTTCAAGTTGCCTGCATCAGCCTGTGTGAATTCTAGTGATCATATGTAGCAGCAGTCTCCTAGTATTTCACCAACATCATTACTTCTCTGAAGGGGGCGTGGCTTGACGCCGATGTGAGCAGCGGCGGACCTCGGAGCTCCTCCGTGGCCTCCCTCTGTAAAAATATATCCTGACGTGCTGCGGGGGTCCCAGGGGGCTCACAGCCTGTCGGAATGCCTGCTGCCCCTGGAGACGATTCGGCGGCGCCCAGGAGCTGATAGTGCGGTGTTAAAACGCACTTTAGTGCCCTGCTCGATCCCGGTGGTGACGACCTAAGATGGCGGCCGCGGCTTAACAGCGAGGATTTTGCCGGCGGCCGCGACCGGAGAGCTGTGCATTGCGGCTGGAGGGTGGAAAGAGGGCTCCGGAGCTGCCCAGGTGCCGGAGGTACACGGAGGCGCTGGGATCCAGGCGGCGGCTGATGCGGGGAAGCGCCAAACTCAATGTGGTGCCCCGGCCCTAAAATGGCGGCTTTGTATGCCAGGGGCGAGAACCGGTGAGTGAGCGAGTGGAAAGGGACGAGGAGAGGCACTGGTGGCCATTGTCCCTGACGCGGGGAGCTGCAGATTGAAGGGCCCTCCTTGTGCTGGAAGCGGATGAGCGACGGGAGGGACGAGACCGGCGCCGGTGGGGGCGCGCTGAATCCGGGCCCGACTGGCCTCCCAGAGGCCTAGGAGTGATTGGGAGCAGGAAGCTGCGGGGCACCTGTGGACTGGTGGCGGGATGTGGAGAAGCGTCTGAAGTGGCACCGGACCTCCAGTGGGGACGTTCATCCCGCTTGTGCCTGACCCTCAGATAGCGGCGCTGAGCGCGCCGAGCGCGAAAGGGAAGCGCGCAGCCCTGCGGACCCTGGAAGTGGCTGAGAGAGGCCTCATTGTTACTGAGAGGGTGCTCCTCAGTTTGTCGCCGGCGGGGGCCCATCGCGGCACAGGAGTACACCAGGTGCAGGTGACGAGGACGCGACTAGCATTGCTGCCCACTGCCCCAGAAAGTGACGAGGGCTGAGGGGCGTCCTGTGCCCGGCGTGGGGTGAGCAGTGCGAGAGAGGAAGGTGCGGAGCCCCATGAACGTTTTGAGAGGCTGGAGGGGGGGTTTGCCCTGATTGAAGCGGCGCCCTGCGCTATGAGGCTGGCTGAATACCCTAGCTGCGACAGGCACAATACGAGGGCACACGAATGAGTCACTGAAATCGCTGCGACACTGCGATCCTTGCCCCCGGCTGGTGGAGGCCCGAGAAGAATCTAGGTGGTGACTTGTGGACCTCGGCGTGACTGGGAAGTGTGGGGAAGCGGAGGGGTGCCCTGACGACGCGGGCGGCCTTGCTGGCCTTCGGACCCTTGACTGACACCGGGTGCTGAGGGCTTGGTGTGTTGTACATTCCTGCACCGGTTGGCCCACCCACCCACGCACAGCCTGAATCCCACGACCCCTTACCGCAGTGGAGGTCAACGAGAACGCCGGCGGACCGGAGCTGAACCTGACCGCCGGGAGAGACAGAACAGGGTACTGAGCGGAGGGCCAGATTGCACGCGCGGTGGCTGAGGTTGTTTGCTGCCTCCGGCTGCTGTGTTGCGATGGGCCGCACGTCCAGACGAAAAGGGTTTGAGGTCCTGCGATTAGATGAACCGGATCACCACACGGCTGAGGAGGATGGTGCGGTGGGGAGTCGTGAGGAGAGAACGCTGGGAGACCCCACTCTGGCTGACATCATGAAGGCCATCACATCCTCCAGAACAGCCTTAGAGGCAAAAATTGATGCCATTGGAACTGATCTCACTCTATTAAAAGACGATCACCGCAAGCTCAAAGAGCGGATGGTTACTAATGAGAACGCTGTAAAGGACATCCCGGACAAAGTTAATACCCTGCAGCATGCCTTGAGTGCAATGGAGGCTAGAGTTAAAGTGCTGGAGGTGAGGGCTGAAGACAGCGAAGGCCGCTCACAAAGGAACAACCTTCGTATAGTGGGGGTTCCGGAGCGGGAGGAGGGGTTGACGCCGTCCAGTTCCTGGAATCCTGGCTCCGAACAGAGGTGGCCCCGGAGGGCCTCTCCTCCTTTATGCCCTAGAGCGCGCTCACAGGGTCCCGGCCAGACTGCCTAAACCTGGCGCTCCCCGCGCCCGTTTGTGGTGCGGTTACTACACTACCGAGATCGAGATCATCTACTGCAACAGGCCAGAGAGAAGCAATCTCTCCAAATTGGGAACAGCAAGGTAATGATTTTCCCGATTATACTAGGGAGGTACAGCGGCAGAGATCTTCCTTTCTGGCAGTTAAACAGAAACTCAGACAATTGCACCTCCCCTACGCCATGCTGTTCCCGGCTCGGCTCCGGGTGTCAGCAGATGGGGAGACACGGTTCTTCCTTGCTCCACAAGATGCCTGGGTCTGGCTAGACACACGCGGCGATGGTGGACCGCGCTCTCCAACCCTGGAATCACCCCGGCGGCGGCTGTCCCCTGCTTTGCCTCTGCGAAGATCCCCGTCGCCTGCGGATTGAAATCAGGAGCGCTCCAGGGCAGTTCGAGCAGTAGCAGAGATTAGTCGGGGCTCGGTGAGCCCAGCCAGTACTAGTACAGATCCGGAGGTGGAGAGATCTGGAAGTTCAGGGACGAGTAGTGTCCCGGGGACCTTGGACGTAGACCTCCCAGATGTCACCCCGCAGACGGCCGATGGCATGTTTGGCTGAGCGCATCACAAGTACTACGTTAAAGGGGTTGATTGTGATTGCGGTTGTCTGCAGAGGGGAGGATTTTACTGGCTGTATGGGCTTGAAGCTGGCAGATGCAGTAGCCATATATAGGGGGGCCCCCATGTGTTGTATGGACATGCGAGGGAGGGCCGGGAGGGCTCTGAACCTAGCAAGGTTGGATTGCGTTCTGCCACTCCCATGATTTGCTGTTTGAGTGCTTTTGTTTGGATGGGGACATGTTTGTGTGCGCCTGTCACGGGGTGTGGGAGTTGGGGTTTGTTTTTTACCAGGGGATTTTGGGTTGAGTTCTGGGGCAGGCATGTCGCTGAGGGAACACTACACCGGAGAGGCCTAGAGATTACTTTATGGGTTCCACCGTAGGTTTTAAATGTATGACTTGGAATGTTAGGGGGATGCACACTATGGCCCGCCGACACAAAATCCATGCCTATCTCACTCGAAGGGCGGTTCAAATTGCATTATTACAGGAGACCCATCTCACGTGTCAGGAGGGGGCAGCGTTACAGCGCCGTTGGAGAGGACAGGTGTTTCATACCACGTACTCTGCCTTTGCCCGGGGACGTTGGTCTGGGTGCGGGCGGGGGTCCCCTTTCAGTGTGTTAGGCAAATCATAGACCCGGAGGGCAGATATGTGGTGGTGATGGGGCGCTTAGATGGCTGTGACATCACTATAGGGAGCGTCTATGCCCTCAACATTGATCAACCTGCATTCCTGGTCCAGCTTTCGCGGACATTGGCGCAGGCCCTGACTGGACCGGTCCTCCTGGGGGGGGACTTCAATAGTATAACGGACGTCCTCCTTGACAGATCACACCTGCCGCTTCCTGACGCCCCCACCCATAGAATTGCGGAGGCCCGCAGAGATTGGCAGCGACAGTGGGGATTGACGGACACTTGGAGAACCCACCACCCGACGCAAAGAGATTATTCTTACTTCTCGGCCCTTCACGAGCTGCATGTTAGACTGGACGCTATCCTCTGCTCCCCGGATGTACATGGGGGGATTACCTCTAGTGAATACCTATCCAGGACGATATCTGATCATAACCCGTTGCTAATAGCCCTGAACTGGATGAGGATTAGACCCACGATACCCAGCTGGCGTCTTCGGCCGGAGTCCTTGGAGGACCCGGTCTTTAAGGCGTCCATAGGCAACGCCATAGAGGAATATTTCGCGACTAATAGCAGCACAGCCACCAGCCCCCATGTTGAATGGGATGCTTTCAAAGTTGTCATAAGGGGCCGTTGCATTAGTGAAGTGGTGGGCGTTCGTAAAGTGCTTCTAACTGATGTGCGGAAAGCAGAGGAGCGGCTCCGGGAGGTGGAAAAGGATAGACCAGAGAGGGCTGACAGACAGGAAGAGCTCTTGGAGGCTAAGGAAGAGCTTGCGACGCAGGTGGAGAGGTTGAGATGTTTTGATCGTAGGGCCTATGAGACTAGGGCACATGCGGAGCGGGATAAATCTGGGGCCTTACTGGCCTGGCTAGCTAACCCAGTGCGCAGGGGGACACCGATCCTGGAATTACAAGGGCGGGATGGTACGACCTATTATGGGCAGCAGGACATCAACACACAGTTCCTGAACTATTATACTACATTATACCGGAGCCAGCTGAATCCGTTAGTTCTGCCGGATGAGGGATTCTTGGAGGACATTGAACTCCCACAGATTGACGCGGCGGCGGCGACAACATTAGGCCGAGACGTAGACCTTGGGGAGATCAGGGGAGCCATCAAGCATATGGCCAGAAATAAAACCCCGGGCACTGATGGGCTCCCGGTTGAGTTCTATGCCACGTATGTGGAGGTACTGGCCCCTCGATTACTGACCCTGTATAATAGCTCACGGCGAACTGGGTGCTTGCCTGTCTCTACACGGGAAGCAGTGATAGTGCCGCTCCTAAAGCCGGATAAGCCTCCATGGGACCATACTGCATATCGCCCTCTGGCTATGCTTAACCTCGACTACAAAATATTGAGTCGCATCTTAGCCAGTCGCTTGATGGTTCACATGACGACGCTTGTGCACATTGATCAAGCAGGTTTTATTCCGACGCAGAACACGGCTATGAATATACGGCGCCTGATTCGAATATTGGACGACTCCACTCCTGCGGGTGACGAGGCGTGCATTCTGTCGATAGACATAGAGAAGGCCTTTGACAGTTTGGAATGGCCCTACTTTTTAGCGTACTCAGGGCCTTTGGCCTGGGAGAGGGATTTGTGGCTTGGACGGCGATCCTATATCAAAACTCTACTGCCAGGGTGCGTACGGGGGCGTGATATCGGCGGCCTGCAGCGTGGCCCGGGGGATGAGGCAGGGATGCCCGCTGTCTCCTTTCCTGTTTGCGCTGGCGGTGGAGCCACTGGCTGTGCATGCGCGCTCGGGAGGGTACTATCGGGGGTTGATTCAGAGGGGTCAACCCCAATTTATAGCATTATATGCTGACGACCTCTTGCTGTTTCTTGCCAACTCGGAGGCGGACTTGCGGGGCGCCAGGAACCTGCTCTCCCGGTTGGAGAGGGAAGCGGGGCTGCGGGTTAACTGGAACAAGACGTGTCTATTTCCTGTCTTGAGTGGTAGGGCCTGCCCGCCAGATGTTCTGGATGTTAAGTGGGAGAGTAGATGCCTCACCTACCTGGGGGTCCGCATCTACCATGAAGCTGCCGACCTCTTGGAGGGCAATGTCGCACGGGCAATTCGAACCACCAAGAGTAACTTTGAGTTCTGGGGGTCCCTGCCGCTCTCGGTGGCAGGACGGGTGGCTCTGTTAAAAATGGTCATGCTGCCGCGCTTGCTTTATTATTTCGGCTCCTTACCGCTCTGGATCCTGCGGAGATTTTTCACGCAACTCAATACCATGATTACGGGATTTTTGTGGGGCTCAGGGAGACGCAGGGTGGCGCTGGCTACCATGATGCGGCCTAGGCGAGAGGGGGGCTTTGCAGTGCCTGATTTTGAGGCCTACTACCATGCAGCGCAATTGCAGTGGTTCACGAAATGGATGGCTGGTAGGCTTCGAGCTGAAGGGGTCCGAGGCAGCACAGACCCAGAGCTGCGGCAACTCTCTCGGGTGTTATTGCGACTTCCTTTGGGTGAAAGAGAAGCTCCAGGGGACTTATGGGCGATGCGCCAGTGTTGGAACCGGGTGCACAGGAGAGCTGGGCGAGGACCCCCGTACGCGCCTGAGATTCCTCTGTCGGTTTGCGAGGCTCTTCCCCACGGAGGGGACTGGCAGGGGTTGAGGGCCTGGGGGGAGGCGGGGATTACCACGATTGGGGACCTATATGAGGCTGAGACCCTGCTACCCATTAATGATTTGATAGAGAGGTATGATATCCCTAGAGGGGACTTCCTGTTACACGCGGCCCTGACGGCAGCTGTCCGTAAGCACTGGAGGGCGGGACTGGTGGAACCCCGATGTCCTTGCCGTGTCAATATGTGGTCTCAGCGGCTGGGACGTTTAAGGCGGTTACCTGCCTATACGGACGACTTACCCAGGAGGTGAGGCGCCCGTTGGAGAGCTTGCGGCTTAAGTGGGAGACAGATCTTGGGGTGCCCCTTGGGGAGAAGCCTTGGGATGCAATAGTGGAGAGGGCATGGAAAGGCTCCAGGAATGCACGCTTCCAACTCATCCACTTTTTTGTTCTCCACAGGGCATACCTCACGCCACATAAGATAAACGAATATTTTGGAGTTCGGTTGGCATGCCCGCGGTGTAACCTCGACAATGCCGAATTTTTACACATGTTCTGGGATTGCCCGCTGTTGGGGGGGTATTGGGGGGAGGTGACGACTCCACTGAGGGACGTGACAGACAGAGACACTCTGCAGACCCCGGGATATTGCTTGTTGCACTGGTTCCCCCATACTGCTCGAAATAAAGTTACTAGTAAATTTATTGACCTGGGTCTTGTGTTGGCCAAGCGGGAAATTACCAGCCATTGGAAGGGGAGGGGTGCCCCTAGTGCCCCAAGGTGGCGGAGGGAGTTCATTAAATGGGCAGGTTATGACGGGATCTTGAGGTTACAAATGGCCCAGAGTCGAGACAACAATAAGATGCTGGAGGCAGCGAGAGCGTGGATAGCGCTGGTAGAACTGCTTAAGTGCCCCCTGGAGGATGATGCGCCTCCCCCTGAGTGAGTGGCGCTGCTGGGTTGACTGGTCATGTGTCCCCACACTACCATAGGACCTGAGAGCCCACAGAAGGTCGGAATGTGGTGGCTCCCCTTTCTTGGATTGCTTCCTTAGACTTACAGTACTAACGATTTCACTGTCTAGTCACACTTTTGCTGGAACGCAGAGGATAGAGCGACATGCCTGTGAGGGTGGGGGAGTTTTGTTAGGGAGGGAGGGGGAGGGGGTGGGGGAGGGTTTGTTTTTGATCTTTTGCTCTTGTTCATAGTGATGATGCACAATACCACCGGGCTGAATTAAGGGGCCAGAGTGCCTCGAATGGAGGGATGCGCTGACTGTCCTTGTGAGCTCACTTCACTATGTAACATATCCCAGGAACACTTGAGGTATGGGTCACACCCGCTGTTAGATTGCGATTGCCAGTGGACACTCTTTACTCATGATCCCATGGACTAAGTGATGCTTATTTACCGTGCATGCCTGACTCCTAATGCACTATGTATGTTTTCGTTTGCTATGCATTAATTGATAATTGAATAAAATTCGTTTACAAAAAAAAAAAAAATCATTACTTCTCTGAACTCCCTTTGTGCTCATCCTTTACTAGTGACTAATGTGTTCCGGCTGGAGCCTAGTCATAGACACTGTGTTGCCATTGCCATTCTCATTATTTCTTTGCCATTTGCTTAGAGAGGAGGGCAATACTCTCGGTTGTTTTTAGTCCACTACAACATATGATGCACACTCATCAAGCTAATCGGAACTGTATTTGCATTCCTACTTTTAGATGTGTAACACTCTCACCTACACGCTACCAGCACTCCAGCACTTTCCCTGTCTTCCCTTTCCTATGACGTATTTTGCGCACTGATTTATATATTTTTTTAGGGTAGTGGTTCCGCTGCGTAACATCTCTGACGGCTGACAGTCACCACTTGGGTGTTATTTTCGCTGATTAGCCATTGCGCATTTGTGCAGTTAGTAACTTACTCTGACCTTGACTCGCCGTAGAATCAGGTCTCAGATATTTCCGCAGTTCCCACATGTGCGTGTTCCTATTTTTCACGGCATGCCGGCATCTTTATGAGTGACACAACTACCACTACAGGTGACACTGTCCCCACGTGTTATTTTCAGCGCACTCAAGTCTTTCTACCATGGGACTCATCGAGTTCACGTGATTTCAGTAGTACACACATTATTATTAATTTTTACATTTTTCAGGGGTGCCCGCAATGTTTATGATTTATGTTTTTAAGTAGAATAGGTTCCACATGCCTAAACTGTGATCTCAAGTTTGTATTGTAATATCTGTAAAACTATGTCTTTCAGGAATTACGAATGTCAGGTTTTCCATATAAGTCTATTGCCTCTGTCAGCTGCCTGTCATCTTTGCGGCATCTACGAAGTCATTTGCATATGACTCACCACATTTTCAGCATGTCGTCAGTGTAACGGAAATATGCATACTTTATGTAGAAACAGAAGAATCACTACCATGCCTATATATACCCTGTCACACTAGCAGCGTGCCATGTGATCAAGGCCGTAGTTTGGTGGTCGAAACGCGTCATCCTGACATGATTTTGCAATAAATCAACCTGTTTGTATCTGCATTGGAGTCTGTGCCCGTGTTTTACCCGGCGTGGTTTAACCTTGGGATCTTGTCTGGATATATATATGTATATATATATATATATATATATATACATATACATATTTATGTATATATATATATGTATATATATATATATCCTACTGGCGGGCGCCAGTAGGTAGTTATAGTTAGGACCTCGTTTCTATTCAAATAGCGTTTTTTCTTTTGCCAATATCTTTGGCGCCGCATGACGAATCTTCGCGAAATTTTCAAAACTAGTGGGGCGCTCCAGGCAGCTCCGGTCTTGAAAGTTTCGGGGTGATTCGTCAAGCAGGGGCCGAAAAAAAAGGGGGGTCCCAAAACACATTTTCCCCATGTTAATTTCCATAGGAACTTTAGACAAAGCTACAGCCCGAACTGCTGAACGGAATTGCACCAAATTTGGCAAAAAGGTAGGTCTTGGTTCAGAAAGAGCCCTTTTTGTTAAATGGTGTAAATCCGTTCAGTAGTTCCTGAGAAATTAGAAAAAGAAAAATATCGATATCTGAGCACCGAGGAGGGTTCGCGAACCCTCCCGGGCACGAGCTTCACTCTGATTGGCTGCCAACACTCCAAACCAGGAAGTGTTGGCAGCCATCTTGTGACTCGGTAGAACCGAGTCACAAGAAAAGAGAAAAAGGAAGATGAAAAACAAGAAATGGGGGCAAGTTAGAAACAACCTGACCCCCTAGGCCTAATCAGGGGGTCTCACAAGGACGCCAGGGAAGTATTTAAAAAAAAAAAAAATTAGCAGAAATCATGCTGGGGTCGCGAATCCTGCCGAGAAAAAAAAAAAAAAATGAAGCGCGGGCTCCCATATTACACAATATGTGATGTCATCAGCAGTACATTGCGGGGGCGCGAGTTATAGTTAGCTCTACTAACTATAACGGCCGAATTTCTCTGGTTTTGTACGAGTGAAATGTCCAACTAACTATAACGTCCCTGAAACCTGTGGTTTTTTCCAGTGAATTTCTAAGGTTTTTTAAATGCTAATTTCTAACTATAACGTCCCTGAAACCTATGGTTTTTTCAGTGAATTTCAAAGGTTTTTAAATGTTAATTTCTAACTATAACGTCCCTGAATCCTATGGTTTTTTCAGTGAATTTCAAAGGTTTTTTAAATGCTAATTTCTAACTATGCCTACAAAGGTAGGACATGTGAAGAAAGAGGAAGAAAAGCGCACAAAGAAGCAAGACAAATGCAGAAAGAGGCAACAGAAGTCCAGAAAGACGAAGAAAAGTGCAAGAAGAAGCAAGAGATGTGCAGAAAGAACCAACAGAGGAGCAGAAAGTCCTCCTGTGCCCCCAACTTTTTGCTGACGGGTACTGGTGGTAACTGACTCTGACTAACCGGCCCTAGAGCCAGTGCTATGCTAAAAGACACTTAGAATACAGTGAAAACACCTACATACACTAGGGAACACTATGCGTTGGGGTACCCCTGTGATTAGCATGACCTCCTCTGTATTTGCCATGAGTTAGTGCCTGGGTCATTGGATGAGTACATGGGTACTGACTGGATGATTAGAGTACTGCAAGGAGAGTGGATGGTGAATTTATAAACGCTTGTGTTTTGGCGGAGTGATTGGATAAGGACATGGAACTGGTTGGGTGATTGGAGGAGTGCATGGGTAGTGACAAGGAGATGGCTGGACTGCATCAGTAGTCCTCAGCGGATTGTAGCAGTGCATGTGTTAGTGCCTGCATCATTGCATGAGTACATGGGTAGTGACTGGATGATTAGAGTACTGCAAGGAGAGTGCATGGTGAATTTATAAGTGCTAGTGTTTTGGCGGAGTGATTGGATAAGTACATGGTGCTCGCTGGGTGATTGGAGGAGTGCATGGGTAGTTACAGGGCGATGGCTGGACTGCATCAGTAGTGCTCAGGGTATTGTAGCAGTGCATGAGTTAGTGCATGGGTCATTGCATGAGTGCATGGGTACTGACTGGATGATTAGAGTAATGCAAGGAGAGTGCATGGTGAATTTATAAGTGCTTGGGTTTTGGCGGAGTAATTGGATAAGTACATGGTGCTTGCTGGGTGATCGGAGGAGTGCATGGGTAGTGACAGGGCAATGGCTGGACTATATCAGTAGTGCTCAGAGTATTGTAGCAGTGCATGAGTTAATGCATGGGTCATTGCATGAGTGCATGGGTACTGACTGGATGATTAGGGTACTGCAAGGAGAGTGCATGGTGAATCTATAAGTGCTTGGGTTTTGGCGGAGTGATTGGATAAGTACATGGTGCTGGCTGGGTGATTGGAGGAGTGCATGGGTAGTGACAAAGAGATGGCTGGGCTGCATCAGTAGTGCTCAGGGGATTGTAGCAGTGCATGCGTTAGTGCCTGGGTCATTGCATGAGTACATGGGTAGTGACTGGATGATTAGAGTACTGCAAGGAGAGTGCATGGTGAATTTATAAGGGCTTGTGTTTTGGCGGAGTGATTTGATAAGTACATGGTGCTCGCTGGGTGATTGGAGGAGTGCATGGGTAGTGACAGGGCGATGGCTGGACTGCATCAGTAGTGCCCAGGGTATTGTAGCAATGCATGAGTTAGTGCATGGGTCATTGCATGAGTGCATGGGTACTGACTGGATGATTAGAGTAATGCAAGGAGAGTGCATGGTGAATTTATAAGTGCTTGGGTTTTGACGGAGTGATTGGATAAGTACATGGTGCTCGCTGGGTGATAGAGAGGAGTGCATGGGTAGTGACAGGGCGATCGCTGGACTGCATCAGTAGGGCTCAGAGTATTGTAGCAGTGCATGAGTTAGTGCATGGGTCATTGCATGAGTGCATGGGTACTAACTGGATGATTAGAATACTGCAAGGAGAGTGCATGGTGAATTTATAAGTGCTTGGGTTTTGGCGGAGTGATTGGATAAGTACACATATGTCAAATCAGGCCCGCCCCCTCCCTTCACCACTGTGCAAACGCGCCCCTGGCGGGTTTTAAGTTGGGGGATTAATTCCCCTTGAATCCTGAGGGTCCCTGGGGGCAACTAGCCCACCAGGTACCTCCAGTAAGCGCCACAGAGCTGCGTTGCAGAGAGGTGGTCCAAGGCCACTCCCCTCTTTACACCTCTCTACAACGCAGCTCTGTGGCGCTTACTGGAGGTACCTAGTGGGCTAGTTGGACCCAAGGGACCCTCAGGATTCAAGGGGACTTAATCCCCCAACTTACAACGCGCCAGAGGGCCTGTTTGCACAGTGGTGGAGGGAGCGGGTGGGGCCTGATGTGACAAGTGTGCAAAAGTGCCTGTGGCGCATTTTAAGTTGGGAGATTAAGTCCCCTTGAATCCTGAGGGTTCCTAAGGCCCAACTAGCCCACCAGGTACGTCCAATAAGCACCACAGAGCTGCGTTGCAGAGAGGTGGTCTGAGACCACGCCCCTTTTTACACCTCTCTGCAACGCAACTCTGTTGCACTTACTGAAGGTACATGGTGGGCTAGTTGGCCCCCAGGGACCCTCAGGATACAAGGGGACTTAATCCCCAACTTAAATGCACCACGGAGCGCGTTTGCACACTTGTCACATCAGGCCCCGCCCCTCCCTTCACCACTGTGCAAACACGCCCCGTGGCGTGTTTTAAGTTGGGGGATTAAGTCCCCTTGAATCCTGAGGGTCCCTGGAGTCCAACTAGCCCACCAGGTACCTCCAGTAAGCGTCACAGAGCTGCATTGCAGAGAGGTTTTAAAAAGGGGCGTGGCCTCGGACCACCTCTCTGCAAGGCAGGCCTGTGGCACTTACTGGAGGTACCTGGTGGGCTAGTTGGCCCCCAGTGTCCCTCAGGATTCAAGGGGAATTAATTCCCCAACTTAAAACGCGCCACAGGGCGTGTTTGCACACATGTCACCTGAGGCCCCGCCCCCTCCCTTCACCACTGTGCAAACGCGCCCCATGGCGCATTTAAAGTTGGGGGATTAGGTCACCTTGAATCCTGAGGGTCCCTGGAGTCCAACTAGCCCACCAGGTACCTCCAGTAAGCGCCACAGAGCTGCGTTGCAGAGAGGTGTAAAAAGGGGCGTGGCCTGGACCACCTCTCTGCAACGCAGGCCTGTTGCGCTTACTGGAGGTACCTGGTGGGCTAGTTGGCCCCCAGGGCCCCTCAGGATTGAAGGGGAATCAATTCCCCAACTTAAAACGCGCCACAGGGCGTGTTTGCACACATGTCACCTCAGGCCCCGCCCCCTCCCTTCACCACTGTGCAAACGTGCCCCGTGGCGAGTTTTAAGTTGGGGGATAAAGTCCCCTTGAATCCTGAGGATCCCTTGGGTCCAACTAGCCCACCAGGTACCTCCAGTAAGCGCCACAGAGCTGCGTTGCAGAGAGGTGTAAAAAGGGGCATGGCCTGGACCACCTCTCTGCAACGCAGCCCTGTGGCGCTTACTGGAGGTACCTGGTGGGCTAGTTGGCCCCCAGGGACCCTCAGGATTGAAGAGGAATTAATTCCCCAACTTTAAACGCGCCACAGGGCGTGTTTGCACACATGTCACCTCAGGCCCCGCCCCCTCCCTTCACCACTGTGCAAACGTGCACCGTGGCGTGTTTTAAGTTGGGGGATAAAGTCCCCTTGAATCCTGAGGGTCCCTGGGGTCCAACTAGCCCACCAGGTACCTCCAGTAAGCGCCACAGAGCTGCGTTGCAGAGAGGTGTAAAGAGGGCATGGCCTGGACCACCTCTCTGCAACGCAGCCCTGTGGCGCTTACTGGAGGTACCTGGTGGGCTAGTTGGCCCCAGGGACCCCCAGTATTGAAGGGAATTCATTCCCCAATTTAAAACGCGCCACAGGGTGCGTTTGCAGAGTGTTACTGGGAGGGGGCGGGGCCTCTGACACGATCGCGTCTTTTTTCTTTTTCTTTTGTTTTTAGAAGGGGGGCTTTGTGGCCCTCCTTCTTTTCCCTTTTTTTGGGCCCTGGGGACCCCATCCCCCAGGGCCTGACCCCTTTTTTAATAAAAAAAAAAAATGAACGGGAAGGGGGCTGCGTGGGCCCCCCTCCCGTGGCCAATTCCGGCCCCGGGGACCCCATCCCCGGGGGCATGGCCAGATTTTGTTTTCTTTTTTTTATGGAGGGGGGCTGCGTGGCCCCCCTCCTGAGGCCTCTACTGGCACCGGGGACCCCATCCCCCGGGGCCGGCCTTTATTTTTAATTAATTTTTTTTATTTAATTTTTTTATTTTGGGGAGGGGGGCCGCGTGGTTCCCTCCCGGGCCACTTCTAGCCTCGGGGACCCCATCCCCGGGGGCTGGCCCTCTCCGTTGGGGACCGTGGGGGGAGCCCCAATGCCCCCACGGTCCCGCCAGCTCCCCGCGTCCTGTGGGAGCCGGCATTGCTTTTCCACATGGGGAGCTGCTGACATGCAGCTCCCCTTGTGGAAAAGCAATCCTGCTTTGCTTCATTGAAGCGAGAGCAGGTTTCCCTGCTCTTGCTTCAATGAAGCAAAGCAGTTTGCAATGACAGGGCGGGAGCCACAAGGCTCCCGCCCTGTCATTGCAAACAGCAGTGTCCCGGGGGTGGGCACCCCAGGACACTACAGGAGCCGGCCCTGGGGGGGTGGTCCCCAGGGCCATGGAGGGCTCCAGGAGGGGGGCCGCGCGGCCCCCTCCCTTCAATTGCAAAGCCCCGGGGAGGTGGTGGTCCCCGGGGCTCGGGGGTCTGTAACGGACTCCCAAATTAGCATTTTAGTGCCCCGGGGAGGTGGCGGTCCCCGGGGCATGTGGGGGGGGCTCGAGCCCCCCCACACAGGTATATATATATATTTTTTTTAAAAGAAGCCCCGGGGGGTGGTGGTCCCCGGGGCTGCGGGGGGCCGTGTGACCCCGCAAATAATTAATGAAAGCCCCGGGGGGTGGCGGTCCCTGGGGCTTGGAGGGGCCTTAGAGTCCCCCCACACATTTCCAAATTAGCCCCGGGGGGTGGTGGGGCTGCGGGGGGGCTGCATGCCCCCCGCAACTCAATAATCAAGCCCCGGGGAGGTGGCAGTCCCCGGGGCAGTGTGGGGGGGATTGGGCCCCCCCCACACTTTTTTTTCACTGCCCCCGGGACCTGGCCCACCCGGGGGCTTCAATCCAACGAAGCGCGGCAGCCCGCGCTTCATTTTTTTTTATTTTCTCGGCCGGATTCGCGCACCTAGCGTGAATTTGGCTGATTTGTTTTAAAAAAAATGCTTTTTTGGGCCCTGGGGGTCCTTGTGGGACCCCCTGAGCAGGCCTAAGGGGTCAGGGTGTTTCTACCCTGCCCCCTTTTCTTTTTTCGCGTTTCTTTTTCTCTTTTCTTGTGACTCGGTTCTACCGAGTCACAAGATGACTACCAACACTTCCTGGTTTGGAGTGTTGACAGCCAATTAGAAATAAAGCGCGTGATCGGGAGGAGTGCGCGGATCCACCGTGCCTCTTTATATCAAAACATTTATTTTGGGATTTTCTCAGCAACTACTGAACGGATTTACTCCATTTAAAAAAAAGGTCTCTTTCTGAACCAAGGGCTACCTTTTTGCCAAATTTGGTGTAATTCCGTTCAGCAGTTTCAGCTGTAACCTTGTCTAAAGTTTCCTATGGGAAATTGATTTTCCGACCTCTATTTTTTGAATTTCTCAGGAACTACTGAACGGATTTACACCATTTAAAACAAAGGTCTCTTTCTGAAACAAGGGCTACCTTTTTGCCAAATTTGGTGTAATTCCGTTCAGCAGTTCGGGCTGTAGCCGTGTCTAAAGTTTCCTATGGGAATTAACAAGGAGAAAACATGTTTTGGGACCCCCCTTTTTTCTCGGCCCCTGCTTGCCGAATCACCCCGAAACTTTGAGGATAGGAGTTGACCGGAGCGGGCCATAAGTTTTGAAAATATCGCGAAGATTCGTCAACCGGCACCAAAGTTATTGGGAAAACAAAAAATGAGTTTCCTATGGAAACTAGGTCCTAACTATAACTATCTACTGGCGACCGCCAGTAGATAATATATATATATATATATATATATATATATATATATATATATATATATATATATATATATATCACAAAAAACCTCTCTTCACCGAGAAAGGAGTGAGCCGCACACAATGCGATAAAATAAGCAGCTTTTATTGCTTTTTCAAACAGCGCTGGCGTTTCAATTTCCCTGATGCATTTCGGTCACATTGACCTTTTTCAAAGGGGGAAAGCCAGATGCATCTCGAGGCTGAAGAAACGAACACACTTAATTGCTCCTTTTAAAATGTTTGCCCCCTGGTGGGCGCCACGATACGCTGAGTCATTTGAGCATTCTGGTTGTGGTAGTTCGCTCCCAGTCCCACAATTATTTCCCTTCAGTGGGCGATGCATTAACATTCTTGCATATTTAGATTTTCACCGCATTCCCCATGCATACTAACTTTCGAGTTGCTGGGGCCCAAAACCAAGGTCCAGTCCCTGGCGGCTGCCACTGCCTTTGTTGCTTCCACAAACAATTACCAACAGGGTCCGTTTTCAAGCAGTAATGGCGCTCATTAACTAGGTGGTGCGTTGCTCATGGCAGGACCAAGCCGTGTAGAAATCACAAAAAACCTCTCTTCACCGAGAAAGGAGTGAGCTGCACACAATGCAATAAAATAAGCAGCTTTTATTGCTTTTTCAAACAGCGCTGGCGTTTCAATTTCCCTGATGCATTTCGGTCACATTGACCTTTTTCAAAGGGGGAAAGCCAGATGCATCTCGAGGCTGAAGAAACGAACACACTTAATTGCTCCATTTAAAATGTTTACCCCCTGGAGGGTGCCACGATAGGCTGAGTCATTTGAGCATTCTGGTTGTGGTAGTTCGCTCCCAGTCCCACAATTATTTCCCTTCAGTGGGTGATGCATTAACATATATATATATATGGGACCAAGGTCGTTGAGCGGCTGAAACGTGTTATGACGTAAGGCAAATAAACGAAAAAACAAACAACGACCCTGCATTGGTGTCTGCTTCGTGTCGTTTGGAAGGGATCTGAGAGCGATCGTGGGAAGTAATATACATATATGTATATACGCGAAATTTCCGTTTTTAAGAGCTCCTCACTCAAACAGGAAAAAGGGACTCGAACTCCAGGGTGAATGTAATTAAATATTTTTACTGGCAACGCGTTTCGATCAAACGATCTTCTTCACAAGCCAACATTTCACCACTAGTGACCACCATTTTATAGTGTGTTTACAAAAAATATATACAAAATAAAGAAAGGACCAACGTAAAGTACAGACATAAAAAACATACTATCCTTATTATTTCTAGGTTTGCAGTACAAAGACAGACTCCCTGCTGGCGGGCGGTTACACAGCCAGACAATGAATAAATGTGATGAAATAAAATTCACAGATTAGTTGACACTATGTTAACACATAATTTGCATTAATTACGAGGCAGATATTCCAACACTAACTTTCATCATAATTGCCAACCAAAAGAAAACACAGAAAAAAGGGGGGGCGATTTTTTCATTTTTAAACTAAACAATGATGCATGACAGTTTCCTTATTTAAAGCGCATGATAAGAGTTGGATCACGGTCACGCGCAGTGATCAATAACCCACCGAAAAGTAACGGTTTTATTCATTTTCCTTCACTGCCAATTAGCTGCATCCCTGTAATGGCCAAGTGGCCTTTATATCCAGACAACCATTTTTTGGCAACTCTCAACCCAAATTTCATTGCATTCTTCAATAACAACACCAAATTGGTCCTAACAATTATATACATAGAAAACAAAAAAATAATTAAGAGAAAAGAGTCATCCCTGTTAAACCCACAGGGACTCTCATGTGTCCCACAAGCATGGTCTCTTGCTAAATAGAAACTCTGCTCTAAAGTTAAGTGAAGGGGTTCCCTTTGGGGGGGGGGATTTTCGGAAAGGGGGGGAGGGAAAGTGCGGAAAAGGCAGGTGCCTGTGTTTTGAGGTTATGGTGGAGGTGAAAAGATTTTTTTTTAAAAATAACTAAGAAAAGGTAAAAAAGATTAAAAATGCAGGCTGGACGGACCTTCAAATAATGCTAACATTAGTATATTTAGTTGTTCTATGCATAGTTGTACTATGGATAGTTAAATTAGAAGTCTATGTCACCCCAGGGTTGGGAGAACAAAGCAGGCAATGCTTCCTGTGAAGTTTTCCAACCTGCTAATACTGTGTCAAGGTGGAGAGCCCTCCCCGAGCCACAGTATACACAGAAAAATCATGTATCACCATAAAAGCAGAAGAGAGACAATAAATTCCGTGATGTACTCATCCTATATGTACAAAAAGATCCTCATCTTCGTTCAAACCAAAGGGGTTCTTAGTGTCGAGTAGTATGATGTACTTTGATTCCAGTACTCTCAGTTGTTTTTCGCGGTCGCCCCTCTGGGACTTGCTGCCACCCTGTCAACACCAAAGAAAGACAGACTGTTAGTGTTCTTGTCATGGTATCTCAGCCAGTGTCTTGCAGTAGAATAACTCAGATCATTATTCCTGATCGCTCTAATGTGTTCCAAAATTCTCTTCTTTACAGGGAAGATGGTACTCCCTATGTACATTTTCTTACAGGGGCACACTATAGCGTATACACAATGATCAGTATTGCAATTCATAAATTTAGTTATATTCCCAGTTTTCCCAGTTGGTAATGGGTAGGTTTTCCTGTTTTTACTCGTTTTGCAGGCTTTACACTTCCCACATTTGAAAAAACCCCTCTGTTGTTGTATCCAGCTTTGTTGTTTGCTAGTACCCATATAGCTATTGACCAGCATGTCCTTAAGGGATCGTGCCTTCCTGTATGTAACCATGGGATATTCACTGACCTTTGTTCCTATTACTGGATCATTTTTAACAATGTGCCAGTGTTTCTTTAGGGTCTCTCTAACAGCATTTGACTCAACGTTGAACTCCGTAATCATTCTGATATCGTTGGTCACACCCTTACTGCTTGGTCTTTTGACTAGTAGGGCTGCTCTATCCTGTGAAGCTGCCCTCTCACTTGCTATGCTAAGAACTTTCTCGGGGTAGCCTCTCTTCCTGAATCTATGTAGCATAATATTCCGCTCTTTTTCATAGCCTGTATTGGTGTTACAATTGCGCTTAGCTCTTATTAGCTCTCCATACGGGATACTCCATTTCAGTTTGGGGGGGTGGTGGCTCTTAGCATGCAGGAGACTGTTCCCTGCAGTTGCCTTTCTATGCAGAGTGGTTGACATTACCCCTTCCCTGATTTGTACACACACATCCAGAAAATCCATCTCCCACTGGTCACATTTGTGTGTAAAGCGGAGATTTACTTCATTCTCCCCTAGCATCTTCAGGAATTTATCGAGATCTGATTTACTGCCACCCCATATCATGCATATGTCGTCGATATACCTGGTCCAAAACACAATGTGTCTAGTAAGATATACATTTACATCACTCCAAACCAGTTGTTCCTCCCACCACCCCATTAGCATACAGGCATAGCTTGGCGCAAAGCAGCTTCCCATAGCGGTACCAATCACTTGTTTATACCACCTGTCCTCAAAAGGAAGAAATTGTTATTGAGACAGAAAGTCAACATTTCAATTAGCATACATGTTTGTTCATACAAGAAGACAGACCTATCTCTAAAAAAATGCCTGCAGGCCCTGAGGCCATCCTTTGTTTTATACATGTGTACAAAGACACTACATCTATTGTCACCAACCAGAAATCCTCCTGCCATGTAATCCCCTCAATCTTATTAATAAAATCGGTGCTGTCTCTACAGTAAGAGGGGAGGCTAAGGACATATGGGAAGAGGAAAGAATCTAGGAAAATAGATGTATTCTCTAATAGACTCCCAATGGCTGATATTATGGGCCTTCCAGGGGGTTAATTTTGTCTTTATGGATTTTAGGCAGCATGTAAAAACATGCTGCCGTTGGATGTTTCTTATAAAGGAACCTGTACTCCTCCTCCCCCAGTAGTTCCTGCTGTCTCCAAAGGTCAATTTTACTGTAAAATGTGATAGTGGCTTCATCATATGCACTCTTACTAGCTCTCTCATAGTTACCAGAGAGAGTAAGCTGTCGCATGGCCTCTTTTTTGTATAGCTTGACATCCCATAGGACCACGTTCCCCCCTTTGTCTGATGGTTTAATGACAGGACCGGGGTCACTGTTGAGTGTTCTTAAGGCTATTCTCTGTTCAGGAGTCAGGTTGTGTGCGTGCTTGTTTTTGCTTTTGATCCAAATTTTTATAAGGTCTCGTGTTATTACCTCATGGAATGTGTCTAGGTTGTCATGTGGTAAGTTAGGGTTAAAAGTGGACCTCGGCCTGAAATTTGTTGGTGCTGTGCCCCTGGTCTCCAAACCCAGTTGTTCTAGGAGATCACGTTCACCTGACCACTCACTCAGTTCTCCTCCCAACTCTGCAAGGCACGCCAGGCCTTCGACATCCTTTAAACATAAAATCTCTGATATTTGTTCTTCTCCCCTTGCGCCACCAACCCCACCTCCTGTAGCACGTTTTTCTTTGTTTAAAAACATTTTCATCAGTTTCAGTTTACGTACATATAAAAACATGTCAATTCTAGTCTTACTATAATCAAAGTTAGATGTTGGACAAAAAGTAAGGCCAAGTTCAAGTAATGTTTTTTCTGCCAATGTTAGTTTGTGCGAGGACAAATTGACCACTGTCAGATTCTGCTCACCCATCATTTTCGTTTCGTCTGCCTCGTTGTTCTCCCATACGGCATTGTGTCCTCTGTGTTTCCTTCCTCCCCTCCTTGTCTGTCTCCTCTTGTGCTTGCGCCTCTTCCTCGTCCTCGTCCTCTTCCCCCTTCCGGTGGTCTTGCTCTCAGTGTCATATTTGTTTGTAAAAAACGATATTCCTCAAGGGGTTTAAAAGTCAGGGGATCTCTTCCTTGCCCGTCTGGTAGATCCTCCAGGTCTGAATATATCTCTGAGCCGGACTCTGATGTGGCTGTCTCCTGTTGTCTCAGTGCCCCCATCTGTTTAAATTGCTTGATTGCTCCGTCATATCTTCTCCCAAAGGTCAGTATCCGCCCACTGGCATAGTCCTGTTTATCTCGCAGAAATTTACTTTTTTTCTTTTGTTTAATTTCTGCCTCGTATTTATCCAGCCTCAGCTCCATCTGCCCAAGGGCTGTTTTGATCTCACCCTGGAGTGCGAGTCCCTTTTTCCTGTTTGAGTGAGGAGCTCTTAAAAACGGAAATTTCGCGTATTTTAGCCGGGATCCGACACCCGGAACTCGCACCGACCCCGAGTGGAGAGGAGCCGGTATTTGGTCGGAGACTTTCCTCTCACATATATGTATATATACACATATATATATATATATTTATATATATATATATATATATATATATTCACTGAAAAAACCGTAGGTTTCAGGCACGTTATAGTTACAAATTAGCATTTTAAAAACCTTTGAAATTCACTGAAAAAACCATAGGTTTCAGACACGTTATAGTTAGAAATTAGCATTTAAAAAACCTTTGAAATTCACTGAAAAAACCAGAGGTTTTAGGGACAGTTATAGTTAGTTGGAAATTGCACTCGTACAAAACCCGTGAAATTCCCCCGTTATAGTTAGTTCAGCTAACTATAACTCGCGCCCCCGCAATGCACTGCTGATGACGTCACATATTACATCACTCATGGCATGGTCAGTGACATCACTGATGACATCACTGATGACATCTCAAATGACATGACTGATGACATCATCCACGTGATAATCTGATGCAGCTCCTCACACCCTAATATAACCTTTGATACACCCAATCTAAATTACAGAGTGCCATTCGCAAAACCATAGACACTCCAACACCAATAACTACATACCCACTCACTGATTCTTAGGTCTACACACACACATCCACTCACTCACCCGTACAGTCACTCATACTTATGGTCACTCAGTACAGGACTATCATATGCACTCTTACTCCTATATAGACACTCAAACACCGCCACTCATCCATAGAGGTACTCACACACCTAGTCAGTCATGCAAATAATTAAACACACTGCCATTTACTCACCTATACAGTTATACACACACCAGCTCACTTAATCATACAAATACTAGCACATTGTTACGCTCTTATACAATCACTGATACAAGCACACACTCATCCATACAGCCACTATCACAATCACTCACTCTCGCTTATAGCTATTTATATACTCCAATACACATATATACTGCCTTTCACATATTTAGTTACTCACACATGTACCACTGGTACATACATTCACTCACTAACACACTCTGGTTTTTTCAGTGAATTTCAAAGGTTTTTTAAATGCTAATTTCTAACTATAACGTGTCTGAAACCTATGGTTTTTTCAGTGAATTTCAAAGGTTTTTAAAATGCTAATTTGTAACTCTAACGTGCCTGAAACCTACGTTTTTTTCAGTGAATTTCAAAGGTTTTTAAATGACAATTTTTAAATGTATTAATTTTTATATTAATTTTTTCATACTGATTTACTACATTTTTAGAAACAATTTCTTTTACATATTTTATTTTTAAATTACATTGTAATTACATTATACATTACATTACAAAAAATACTTTCTCAGAATGAATTACTTTAGTTTAAATACTTTGCACATAGGCAATAGACTTTTAAGTACAGTAGTTACAGTTGTTGCAATGGGCAACACATTTTCAAACACAATGCAACATTCAGCTCAATGTGAATTTCTAGTTAAATGCAATTAGTTACTTTATGGATTACTTTTCTAACCACAGGACTGGATCCTAGATTCAGTCCTGGTACATCTCCTGTAAACAGTTGAGTAAAAGCGTTTTGGTTACAGTCGTGATTTTTAAGGAATATTATTGTATTTTAAAAGTTGACACTTAGAAACTTTTTCTCATAGAATCACCAATGTTATCCTATGGAAGGAAATTCACTTAGCAGGTAAAAACTGTTATCGTTACTTTTTCTTACTCAGTGTTGGATCCTGGATCCAGCACTGGTGCATCTCCTGTAAACAGTTGAAAGAATGCGTTTAAGTCATACAGGCGATTTTTAAGGAATATTTGTAGTTTGTGAAAATCGACACTTTGAAACTTTTCTGCTGAAAACCAGACAATGGATTCCTATGGAAGAAAATATAAGTTACTGGTAAGTACGGTTAAAATTACTTTTCAGGACCAGTACTGGGCTGAAAGATGCAGCACTGAGGTCTCTCCTGATAACAGATGAGTAAATCGGAATTCGTATTTCGGCTGATTTTAGATGAATATTTTAAAGTTCCAAAACTCCACACTTAGAAGAATTTCCAAGTGAAACCAGTCAATGTTAGCCTATGAAGGAAATTCAAGTTACTGGTAAGTACGGTTAAAATTACTTTTCAGGACCAGTACTGGGCTGAAAGATGCAGCACTGAGGTCTCTCCTGATAACAGGTGAGTAAATCGGAATTCGTATTTCGGCTGATTTTAGAGGAATATTTGTATGTTTCAAAAATCAACACTTAGAAACTTTTTCAGCAAAAAGCAGTCAATGATAACCTATGGAAGGAAATTCAAGTTACTGGTAAGTACGGTTAAAATTACTTTTGAGGATCAGTACTGGGCTGAAAGATGCAGCACTGAGGTCTCTCCTGATAACAGGTGAGTAAATCGGAATTCGTATTTCGGCTGATTTTAGAGGAATATTTTAAAGTTCCAAAACTCCACACTTAGAAGAATTTCCAAGTGAAACCAGTCAATGTTAGCCTATGGAAGGAAATTCAAGTTACTGGTAAGATACGGTTAAAATTACTTTTCAGGATTAGTACTGGGCTGAAAGATGCAGCACTGAGGTCTCTCCTGATAACAGGTGAGTAAATCAGAATTCGTATTTCGGCTGATTTTAGAGGAATATTTGCACAATGGTGAAGGGAGGGGCGGGGCCTGAGGTGACATCTGTGCAAACGCGCCCGTGGCGCGTTTTAAGTTGGGGGATTAAGTCCCCTTGAATCATGAGGGTCCCTACGGGCCAACTAGCCCACCAGGAACCTCCAGTATGCGCCAGGGGCTGCGTTGCAGAGACATGTACAGAGGCCACACCCCTTTTACATCTCTCTGCGACGCAGCTCTGCTGCGCTTTCTGGACGTACCTGTTGTGCTAGTTGGCCCCCAGGACCGTCAGGATTGAAGAGGATTTAATTCCCCATCTTAAAACGCGCCACGGGGCCTGTTTGCACACATGTCACCTGAAGCCCCGCCCCCTCCCTTCACCACTGTGCAAACGCGCCCCGTGGCGCGTTTTAAGTCGGGGGATTAACTCCCTTGAATCCTGAGGGTCCCTGGGGTGCAACTAGCCCACCATATACCTCCAAAAAGCGCCATAGAGCTGCGTTGCAGAGAGGTGTAAAAGGGCGTGGCCTCTGTACACCTCTCTGCAAGGCAGCCCCTAGCGCATACTGGAGGTTCCTGGTGGGCTAGTTGGCCCCAGGACCCCCAGTATTCAAGGGGTCGTTCCCCTCTGCAAACGCGCCAGGCGCGTTTGCAGAGTGGTGAAGGAAGGGGGCGGGGCCTACGGGCCCGATCGTTTTTCCCTTCCCTGGGCCTGTATTGGCCCCGGGGACCCCATCCCCCGGGGCATGGCCTCTTTTTTTTTATTTGGAGGGGGCTGCGTGGCCCTTCTCCTCCAGGCCATTTAAGGCCCCGGGGACCCCATCCCCGGGCCGGCCTTGCACTTTTTTAATTTTTTTTCTCCATTTTTTTACTTTGGGGAGGGGCTGCGTGGCCCCCTCCATAGCCACCTATGGCCCCGTGGACCCCATCCCCGGGGCCTGGCCTCTCGTTGGGGACTGTGGGGGGTCCCCAAACCCCCACAGTCCCGCCGGCTCCCCGTGTCCTACGGGAGCCGGCATTGCTACACATGGGGAGCGGCCAACATGCTGCTCCCCATGTGGAAAGCTAATCGGCTTTGGATATTGGAAGAGAGGCAGGTTTCCTGCTCTCTTCCAATATCCAAAGCAGTTGCAATGACAGGACGGGAGCCGCGAGGCTCCGTCCTGTCATTGCAAACAGCAGTGTCCCGGGGTAGGCATCCCGGGACACTGCAGGAAGCCGGCTCCTGGGGGTGGCGGTCCCCAGGGCCACCACAGGCTCCAGGAGAGGGCGCGCGGCCCCCTCCCTACATTTTGAAAGCCCGGGGAGGTGGTGGTCCCCGGGGCTTGGGGTCCAAAATGGACCCCCATTTTAATTTTTCTTAGTGCCCCGGGAGGTGGTGGTCCCGGGCGTGTGAGGGGCTGGAGCCCCCACACAGGTTTTTAATTAAAAAGAAGCCCCGGGAGGTGGTGGTCCCCGGGGCTGCGGGAGGGCTCAAAGCCCTCCCGCACCATTATACATAAAGCCCCGGGGTGGTGGTCCCCGGGGCTTGGGGGCCCTAGAGGCCCCACACATAAAATTAACCGCCCCCAGCATGCCCTCGGGACTTGGCCCACCCGGGGCCAGTTAGCTATCGAGCGCGGGAGACCGCGCTTTGATTTTTTCGGCAGGATTCGCGCTCCCTGAGCGCATCCTGCCGATTTAAAAATAAATAAAAAAATTTTTTGCCCAGGGGTCCTTGTGGGACCCCTGAGCAGACCTAGGGGGTCAGGGTGTTTCTACCCTGCCCCCTTTGTGCGCTTTGTGCACTTGTTTCTGTCCCTCGGTTCTACCGAGGACAAAATGGCTGCCAACACTTCCTGATTTGGAGTGTTGACAGCCAATTAACATAAAGCTCGTGCTCGGGAGGATCCGCGGCCCTAGATATATCTATCTTTTTACTTTTGATTTTCTCAGCAACTACTGAACGGATTTACACCATTTAACAAAAGGGTTCTTTCTGAACCAAGAACTACCTCTTTGCCAAATTTGGTGTAATTCCGTTCAGCAGTTCAAGCTGTAGCCGTGTCTAAAGTTTCCTATGGAAAATTGCATGGGAAAACGCGTTTTGGGACCCCCCTTTTCTCGGCCCCGCTTGACGAATCCCCGAGACTTTCAGGGTAGGAGCGGACCGGAGCACCCACAAAGTTTGAAAATTTTGCGAAGATACGTCAACCGGCAAGAGAGTTATTTCAAATAGAATGTCGCGGATTTCCTATGGATAATAGGTTGTAACTATAACTATCTACTGGCGACCGCCAGTAGATAATATGTATATATATATATATATATATATATATATATATATATATATATATATATATATATATATATAAACATATATATACATATATATATATGCACATATATATATTTATTATCTACTGGCGGTCGCCAGTAGATAGTTATAGTTACAACCTGTTATCCATAGGCTCCCATCCTGTCATTGCAAACTTGCTTTGGATATTGGAAGAGAGAGCAGGAAGCCTGCTCTCTCTTCCAATATCCAAAGCCGATTGCTTTCCACATGGGGAGCTGCATCTTAGCAGCTCCCCATGTGTAAGCAATGCCGGCTCCCAAGGGACGCGGGAGCCGGGCGGGACTGTGGGGGCTTGGGGACCCCCACAGTCCCCAACGAGAGGGCCAGCCCGGGGGATGGGGTCCCCGCGGCAAGTAGTGGCCCGGGAGGAGGCCACGCGGCCCCCCTCCCCAAAAAAAAAAAAAACAAAAAAAAACGATCGGGCCCGCAGGCCCCGCCCCCTTCCTTCACCACTCTGCAAACGCGCCCCTGGCGCGTTTGCAGAAGGACAGATTCCCCTTGAATACTGGGGGTCCCTGGGGGCCAACTAGCCCACCAGGAACCTCCAGTATGCGCCAGGGAGCTGCCTTGCAGAGAGGTGTACAGAGGCCACGCCCTTTTACACCTCTCTGCAACACTAGCTCTATGGCGCTTTTTGGAGGTATATGGTGGGCTAGTTGGACTCCGGGGACCCTCAGGATTCAAGGGGACTTAATCCCCCAACTTAAAACGCGCCACGGGGCGCGTTTGACAGTGGTGAAGGGAGGGCGGGGCTTCAGGTGACATGTGTGCAAACAGGCCCCGTGGCGCGTTTTAAGATGGGGAATTAAATCCTCTTCAATCCTGAGGGTCCCTGAGGGCCAACTAGCCCAACAGGTACATCCAGAAAGCGCCACAGAGCTGCGTTGCAGAGAGGTGTAAAGGGGTGTGGCCTCTCTACACGTCTCTGCAACGCAGCCCCCTGGCGCATATTGGAGGTTCCTGGTGGGCTAGTTGGCCCCTAGGGACCCTCAGGATTCAAGGGGACTTAATCCCCCAACTTAAAACGCGCCACGGGGCGCGTTTGCACAGATGTCACCTCAGGCCCCGCCCCTCCCTTCACCATTGTGCAAATATTCCTCTAAAATCAGCCGAAATACGAATTCCGATTTACTCACCTGTTATAAGGAGAGACCTCAGTGCTGTATCTTTCAGCCCAGTACTGGTCCTGAAAAGTAATTTTAACCGTACTTACCAGTAACTTGAATTTCCTTCCATAGGCTAACATTGACTGGTTTCACTTGGAAATTCTTCTAAGTGTGGAGTTTTGGAACTTTAAAATATTCCTCTAAAATCAGCCGAAATACGAATTCCGATTTACTCACCTGTTATCAGGAGAGACCTCAGTGCTGCATCTTTCAGCCCAGTACTGATCCTGAAAAGTAATTTTAACCGTACTTACCGGTAACTTGAATTTCCTTCATAGGCTAACATTGACTGGTTTCACTTGGAAATTCTTCTAAGTGTGGAGTTTTGGAACTTTAAAATATTCCTCTAAAATCAGCAGAAATACGAATTCCGATTTACTCACCTGTTATCAGGAGAGACCTCAGTGCTGCATCTTTCAGCCCAGTACTGATCCTGAAAAGTAATTTTAACCGTACTTACCGGTAACTTGAATTTCCTTCATAGGCTAACATTGACTGGTTTCACTTGGAAATTCTTCTAAGTGTGGAGTTTTGGAACTTTAAAATATTCCTCTAAAATCAGCCGAAATACGAATTCCGATTTACTCACCTGTTATCAGGAGAGACCTCAGTGCTGCATCTTTCAGCCCAGTACTGATCCTGAAAAGTAATTTTAACCGTACTTACCAGTAACTTGAATTTCCTTCATAGGCTAACATTGACTGGTTTCACTTGGAAATTCTTCTAAGTGTGGAGTTTTGGAACTTTAAAATATTCCTCTAAAATCAGCCGAAATCACGAATTCCGATTTACTCACCTGTTATCAGGAGAGACCTCAGTGCTGCATCTTTCAGCCCAGTACTGATCCTGAAAAGTAATTTTAACCGTACTTACCGGTAACTTGAATTTCCTTCATAGGCTAACATTGACTGGTTTCACTTGGAAATTCTTCTAAGTGTGGAGTTTTGGAACTTTAAAATATTCCTCTAAAATCAGCTGAAATACGAATTCCGATTTACTCACCTGTTATCAGGAGAGACCTCAGTGCTGCATCTTTCAGCCCAGTACTGATCCTGAAAAGTAATTTTAACTGTACTTACCGGTAACTTGAATTTCCTTCATAGGCTAACATTGACTGGTTTCACTTGGAAATTCTTCTAAGTGTGGAGTTTTGGAACTTTAAAATATTCCTCTAAAATCAGCCGAAATACGAATTCCGATTTACTCACCTGCTATCAGGAGAGACCTCAGTGCTGCATCTTTCAGCCCAGTACTGATCCTGAAAAGTAATTTTAACCGTACTTACCGGTAACTTGAATTTCCTTCGTAGGCTAACATTGACTGGTTTCACTTGGAAATTCTTCTAAGTGTTGATTTTGAAACATACAAATATTCCTCTAAAATCAGCCGAAATCCGAATTCTGATTTACTCACCTGTTATCAGGAGAGACCTCAGTGCTGCATCTTTCAGCCCAGTACTGGTCCTGAAAAGTAATTTTAACCGTACTTACCAGTAACTTGAATTTTCTTCCATAGGCTAACATTGACTGGTTTCACTTGGAAATTCTTCTAAGTGTGGAGTTTTGGAACTTTAAAATATTCCTCTAAAATCAGCCGAAATACGAATTCCGATTTACTCACCTGTTATCAGGAGAGACCTCAGTGCTGCATCTTTCAGCCCAGTACTGATCCTGAAAAGTAATTTTAACCGTACTTACCGGTAACTTGAATTTCCTTCATAGGCTAACATTGACTGGTTTCACTTGGAAATTCTTCTAAGTGTGGAGTTTTGGAACTTTAAAATATTCCTCTAAAATCAGCCGAAATACGAATTCCGATTTACTCACCTGTTATCAGGAGAGACCTCAGTGCTGCATCTTTCAGCCCAGTACTGATCCTGAAAAGTAATTTTAACCGTACTTACCGGTAACTTGAATTTCCTTCATAGGCTAACATTGACTGGTTTTCAGCAAAAAAGTTTCAAAGTGTTGATTTTCACAAACTACAAATATTCCTTAAAAATCGCCTGTATGACTTAAACGCATTCTTTCAACTGTTTACAGGAGATGCACCAGTGCTGGATCCAGGATCCAACACTGAGTAAGAAAAAGTAACGATAACAGTTTTTACCTGCTAAGTGAATTTCCTTCCATAGGATAACATTGGTGATTCTATGAGAAAAGTTTCAAAGTGTCAACTTTTAAAATACAATAATATTCCTTAAAAATCACGACTGTAACCAAAACGCTTTTACTCAACTGTTTACAGGAGATGTACCAGGACTGAATCTAGGATCCAGTCCTGTGGTTACAAAAGTAATCCATAAAGTAACTAATTGCATTTAACTAGAAATTCACATTGAGCTGAATGTTGCATTGTGTTTGAAAATGTGTTGCCCATTGCAACAACTGTAACTACTGTACTTAAAAGTCTATTGCCTATCTGCAAAGTATTTAAACTAAAGTAATTCATTCTGAGAAAGTATTTTTTGTAATGTAATGTATAATGTAATTACAATGTAATTTGACAAATAAAATATGTAAAAAAAAATTGTTTCTAAAAATGTAGTAAATCAGTATGAAAAAAATTAATATAACAATTAATACTTTTAAAAATTGTCATTTACAAAACCTTTGAAATTCACTGAAAAAACCGTAGGTTTCAGGCACGTTATAGTTAGAAATTAGCATTTAAAAAACCTTTGAAATTCACTGAAAAAACCATAGGTTTCAGACACGTTATAGTTACAAATTAGCATTTAAAAAACCTTTGAAATTCACTGAAAAAACCATAGGTTTCAGACACGTTATAGTTACAAATTAGCATTTAAAAAACCTTTGAAATTCACTGAAAAAACCATAGGTTTTAGGGACAGTTATAGTTACTTGGACATTGCACTCGTACAAAACCCGTGAAATTCCCCGTTATAGTTAGTTCAGCTAACTATAACTCGCGCTCCAGCAATGCACTGCTGATGACGTCACATATTACATCACTCATGACATGGTCAGTGACATCACTGATGACATCACTGATGACATCTCAAATGACATCACTGATGACATCATCCACGTGATAATCTGATGCACCTCCTCACACCCTAATATAATCTTTGATACACCTACTCTAAATTACAGACTGCCATTCGCAAAACCATAGACACTCCAACACCAATAACTACATACCCACTCACTGATTCTTAGGTCTACACACACATCCACTCACTCACCCGTACAGTCACTCATACTTACGGTCACTCAGTACAGGACTATCATATGCACTCTTACTCCTATATAGACACTCAAACAACGCCACTCATCCATAGAGATACTCACACACCTAGTCAGTCATGCAAATAATTAAACACACTGCCATTTACTCACCTATACAGTTATACACACACCAGCTCACTTACTCATACAAATAGTAGCACATTGTTACGCTCTTATACAATCACTGATACAAGCACACAATCATCCATACAGCCACTATCACAATCACTCACTCTTGCTTATAGCTATTTATATACTCCAACACACATATATACTGCCTTTCACATATGTAGTTACTCACACATGTACCACTGGGACATACATTCACTCACTAACACACTCTTACACACACTTACCCACCCATACAGTCTATCACAGATGCACTCTTGAAACCATCCACCCAGTGAATCACCCACTCACACATCTATGCACAGAGTTGCACACACCCCTCCCACACAAACACTCAGGCACCCATACAGATACTCAGACAAGCATTCAATAACTCATATAGAAAATCATTTAGCTATTCACAAACACATGCAGCCACTTACACAGCAACAGACAGACGGATACAGACATAAGCAATACGTAACTGGAACGAAG